>APFE031313648.1:290602-314589 GCA_000404065.3 Pinus taeda
GCAAGGCTGAGACTATTTCATCAAACTGCAAAGAAGTTGCATTGCTACCTATTGCAATAACCAGACTATCCCACAAGTCTAGTAGAGAACACAACAAACTGATGCACTTATCTTCATCTGAAATTTTAATATCAACAGATAATAACTGACTTACCACAGTATTAAATGCATTCAGATGCTCTGTCACCGAGTCTCCATCTTTCATCCTCAGGTTATACAGCTTTTTCCGCAGGAACAGTTTATTCACCAGAGACTTAGATTGGTACAAAGCCCCTAACTTATCCCATAAAGCCTTCGCCGTAGCTTCCCCTGATATATTCAACAATACTGAATCTGAGACACACAATCGTATTGTGCTCTTTGCCTTCCGATCCAACTTCTTCCATTCTTCATCGGTCACTCTCGTTGGTTTAGTACCCGGATCTACCGCGATACACTGATCTTTATCCACCACAGATCCTCCATCTTGAGTTTCCACAACTCAAAACTCTGACCATTGAACTTCTCAATCTCTATATTTCCGCTGCTCGCCATCTTCTTTCACCACCAGAATCGATCTCGCAGATCTCCCACTGAACAGGATCTACCACAGACCCGAGCGAAACCCCTCAGCAACAAAGGCGTCCCCTTGAAGCCAAAACAGCTCCAATACCAAATGTAGGTTTTAACCCCGTACAGAAATTACCTGCATATGAATTCTAAATCACAGCAAAAATAAAAATGCGAGAGCATAACACATAAAACACATATACACAGAGATTTCCCACTGGATCTCAAAACCGAGACTATCAGCTTGATTTTTCATTATATTCCTTTCAATGTTACAATACATATTTATACATGCCGAAGCATCCAATATCATGGACCGAAAACCATCGCGTCCAAAACCATGGACCGAAAACCATAGGTAGGTTCGCCCAACCTAATATAGGGTCCAAAAAAACATTTTCTCGGGGCGCTGCCCCAAACCCCATAGAGGGAGGCTACCTGCCCCCCTCTAACCCCCCGGTTCACTACGTAGGTTAGTTGTGGAAAGAATATAACACAACCCAACACGATGGAGTTGTAAGAGCCAATGAAGTTGCCAAGTTGGATGGTATTATCGTAGTGGCTATTGGAATGACAGTGGTAGTGGTAGTCCCAAGGTTGGTCTATTTCAACTATATTAAGCTACCCAACTCCTTCTCCATTTCTTTCAATTGGTCATTAAGTTGTAGAACAAGGTTCATCATTTCCACCTGGTGAGTTTGGCTCTCAAGGACCTCCTTGGTCTATGGATGTTCTAAATGAGGCAACTTCAATTGTTTTTTGAGAGCAACAATATCCTCCTTTTTCTTCTTTATCAATTTCTCGGCAGCCTTGACATCATTGGAATCATGTCCAAGCTCAATCACCAAGTCCTCTAGTGACTTGATTATGTTGTCCATGGCTTGTGAGGATGCCTTTTCTAGTTTGTATTGTGTAGTGATATTATCCAATCAGCCTTGGATTTTGTGCACAATCATAGCTTTGTTTGTCATGGTGGAATAGATCATCACACCTGCCTGTTCTTGAAACTCAATGTGTTCAATGGGGTGAACATCCCTGGCCAACACTTCAAAATTTGTTTTCTTATAGTCTGTTGATGATCTTGGCTGATGGACTATAGGTTAAATGAATGTCATTTGCATCTTCCCAGTCTTAGTGTCAAAGGCTGACATTAACCTATTTTGATTTACAGGTGTCTACTAGAAGTATTGGCCATAAGTCTCAGCCTTAAAAGTCTCATTCCTCAAGTTAACTTCCTTGTACCTCTCTTTAATATCTTTCTCTTTATCCACAGGCCTGGTGGATGAAGAGACCTCAATGCTGAGCTGTTTCTTAATAAGTTGGGTGTTTGAGGTAGAAGGTTGGTGTGTTTCTTCTAAAGATGTCTGGCCTTTATTCCTTCCAAACATTTCTTCAATGTCAGTGATTTTGACTAAGTAAATGATGTCTTCTTTTTCAGTTACAAGATTAAGCTTGGGCCTCTTCCTGTAACTGATCTCAAATTGTTCATTTGTGGTTTCCATGGATGAAATCGAACATTCTTCCCTGGTTCTTTTCACATTCATGTCTTCATTTGCTGGAGTTTGTAGGATGGGAGTAATATTAATCTGTTCTCCTAGGGATGGAACCTGCAAAAAGGAACTAGTATCAATATGCTTTTCCACGTCTATCAATGTATTTTCCACATCTACTACAATATTTTCCATGTCTATCAAAGTGTTTTCCAACCATTCAGACTAGTTAGTAAATCTCTCAATGTCTGGCCTGGGATGATGTATGAAAAGACCCAATTTGACTTTGAGCCTTAGCTTATTTATGACTCCATGAGGGTCATATTGCCACATAAAAAATTCTTGAAGTTCATCTGCTGTGAAATCTTATCAGCCTCTGGTCCAACTTCCCTATTATTACAAATAAAGGGGCCCAATTGGTTTTTGACTTAGAATTGAGTCTTCTTCTTGGCTGCCAGGAAGTTAACTTCATCATAGTTTATAATCTACCTAAAGTACTCTAATGCAAATATCCTCATGGGGAGGTATTTTGGAAGTTTGTAGGGTGCTAGTTGGCATCCATATATCTTGATCTTTGTGTGGTCCTGCTATAGATACCAGTCTCCCATTTTATTGTTCTTCACCAATTGTAAAACCATTTTAATCTCCTAACTGATCCTGGGATGATAGCTGTTGATTAGCATGTTTACAACAGAATGCACAAATGAATCAATGAAGTCTTTATAGGAAAAAAGAGTGGAGTATTCTTGGATCAACGGTGTCCAATAGATGACTAATCTTGGATTGCCTTTGGTGTCTAACTTTTGAATGTTGATTGGAAACTTATTTGAATGATAGTATAGGAACATGTGAAACAAAACTGAAGAGTACTTGCAAACTCTCTCATTTGGTAGTCTGATGAATTGTTCATGCATTCTATCTGCTATAAACTGAGCATAGTTATACATTATAGCAAGAGGTTTGGCTGGGAAAAAGATAGAAAGGAAACCCTGGACAACCTCATCCACATGTTCATCTGTGGTGTACCTAAAATGAAAGAGAGCATGGTAATAATTTGTCTACCTCTCTTAGAAAAAATGGTGCCAGCATAAGGAGGACTAATTGTTGGAGTGTGAGACTCTTTAATGATGAAAGTTTGAATAATCTGAGCTTTCTTAGGTATGTCTAGCTTGGCGTAGAGATCAAGAAAGCCTTCAATTGAAAGTGGCATCTCATTTTGGCTTGGCTATATTTGCAACATTTGATTAATGGATTCTGCAGTAATGGTTAATAAAACTTGTTGGTTAGGGGTGATTATGGCTCTTTAACTCAGAATGTAGAAAGCTTGGTAGAAGTGGATGATTTCTAGGAATGAGTGTACCTATGGGAAACAATACTTAGGAAAATTTGACTCCCAAAGGTGAATGTCATCATTCTGGTTTAAAAACTTGTCTTTACTCTAGCAGTCAAGTTTCATCAGGTAGGCAGGGGAAGCAATATCTTGAATTTGAAAGTCTCTATCGGCTAATGCAAGGTGGTTAATATCCAGGTGAGGGGTTTGCAAGGGTCTTACATACAGAGAGGTTTGGGAAGCCATAATTAGGTTTAATGAATTGAATTATGCTTTATGTGGTTTTGGAAGTAAGGTTTAGGAGCTCTAGATAGTAGGAGAGTAATTTCAATCTGTAAGAGAGGGTTTAGGATGTACAGTAGCTTTCTCTTCAATTCAGGAATATTTTTTAGTTTATTTAATTAGTTAACCATTCAATAATTACTATGCATTTTCAAAATTCACAGTGTCATTCTGGTTTTTCCAAGAATACCTGGAAATTGGTGATTTGGTGTGGAGATGGGGTTCTGTGGTAGCTACAGAGGGTACTGAAGCTTGAACTAGATATTTTCTACTTGAATTTGGTATCTGCAGTGCCTTTAGGTGGAAATTTGTGGCTAAATTGGTCGCTCAGTGATTCTGGGTGTCACAATTGGTTTACAGCGGTTTTAGTGAAAAGCAAGTGAAAAGAGAAATTTAGGGCTTTTTCGGACTTTTAACTGATAAACGTTACATTTTGGTGTGAATATTATTGAATGAACCATGGGCAGTTTTGGCTTTAGGCGAGGAGGTGGTTTTGTGTGACATCACACTACTTTTGGATGGCGATCAATATTTTTTGCGAGCACACGATATAACAT
This sequence comes from Pinus taeda, assembly GCA_000404065.3. NCBI lineage: Eukaryota > Viridiplantae > Streptophyta > Pinopsida > Pinales > Pinaceae > Pinus > Pinus taeda. The sequence goes on from APFE031313648.1 coordinate 294,811, forward strand.
GGTGTTTCCATGTAGCCAAATAGCGCTCGGCCAAAACTGTGAATCTCATGTGCTCTCGTGTCGTTAATAGTCGGACAATGAATCCGTGCAATATGGGTATACACCGTTGGATCTGGGGTTGGGAGATCAGAGGGATATCGCAAAGTTGAGTTGCATGGACGGAATCAGGAAAGTGGTTGGCAGGGCTCGAGGTTTAATTACAAAAGATTGTAATTAGTTAATGAATAATGTCAAGATTTAATATAAGCAGTGAACTAATAAAAGTGGGACCATGGGTTATGTGGTGGGGGTTTTTTAACTACACCAAGGGTTGGTGGGTTACAAAGGGTATTGGGGAAATATAAAGTAGGGGACATTAATTACATAATATGGGGGCATAATAAATAAAAACTTAGGATAAAGGGGTTTTGTGGGTCTTTAAGGGGAAAAGGTAAATTAATAAGGGGGGAAGGTGATATTGTAATGGGGAATGGGTTTCACACTAGAGAAAGGGGTTTTGGGAAGGGGGGATTATTTTTGAAGGGAAATTTCTAGGGAAATGTGTGAAACCAAGGGGTAAAGGTAAACATGAGGGGGGAAGGTATTTATAAGTCATGAAGGGATAATAGGGAAATTAGCAAATAAGTATGTGGGGGTGTAGTGAAATGAGGGGAAATTAGTAAACAAGCTTGGTGAATATCCTTTTTCTTTCACCATTCCTCCTGCACATGAAACATAAGATTAAGAATGATAAATGTGCTTTTGACCTAGCAACTTTGTGCATTTTGGAAAGCTTCTTCTACCTACCCTTTATTTACCCTAACATTTTTTCTTCATTTCAATGGGTGCATTTGAGCTTGCTGGCCCTTTATTTTCTTTTCTTTTGATAAGAAAACTATATAATTCTAACCTTATAACTTCTAATGGCTCAGATTAAATTGATGAGCTCATTATTATTCTCTACCTAACTACTGATCTGCCAAGGTTAAACAATTTGGCTAGATGTTTATTCTCTATCTATCAACATGAAATTTAAAGCATGAATGAGTCAAGATTAAGCTATTTGACCATCATGGATTGTGGCATTTTTGACAAGATGCACACTACTTTATTTTGCATAATAAAGTAAAAAGTAGTGGCATTTGAATTTGCACACTTTCATGATCTATTTTTATTTCTTTTTGGGGTTCATATTTTTCACTTTTTTTATCTTTTTATTTCTTTTTGTCCTTTGATTATTCTTTTAGGACGTACCCTCTTTACATTTTTTAATTTTTAATATGGAAAACATTTTGCAAAAAGCAAAAGTATGTACAATATTGCAATACTAACCATAGCCAATTCAAAATTACGAATCCTATTATTATAGGACCCTAACAATGGCTCCACATGAGGATGGCATTTCCTGGTGAAATTTTAAGAACTTTTAAGATCAGTAGCCTTTGAAAATTTGACTGTGGCTAGCTTGTAACTGCTCCTCTATTATCTTCTTTATTCATACATATGATGGTACACCTTTCAAAGCTCAGGGCCTTCTCTATGGGCTTAAACCTCAAAATATTACCATCCAATCCAATCTAAACTCTGCAATGTTATATACAATGAGCAAAGTAAAATGAACTACTATTAATCTGTGGATAAGTAATGCTTTAGCATTCTACTATTGACTGGTCCTCTTGGTAGATTTTTTCCATCTAATTGTCTCAAGAAAAATGCAGTGTTACCTCTGTAACCATAAATGATATAAGGGAATTGCCATAGGAAATCAAATTTACCATGTTTGCCCTCCTCTTCTCTTCTAGAATCCCATTTTAGTACTTTATCACCTATGTAAAAATCATCAGCTTAGGTTTTCTTGTCAAAAATCTTTTTTATTTTATCCTAGATCACTTGTGATTTGATATAGAATTCTTCTCTGGTTTTCTTCAAGTGTATTGTCTGATTTATCCTCCTTTGTATATCATTTGGTTCTACTTGCAACTATTGAATCATCTTCATCATTGGTACTCCTAAAGAGGATGGAAAAACAACATCCATTCCATATACTAGCTGATAAGGAGGTGTACCAATGGACTCTTTTGTAGTTAGTCTGTCTATAGATAAGGCATTGACCAATGTTTCGTTCTAGGTCTTCTTTTTGTCTTCTAGTAGTTTCTTAATGATATTGACAAGGCTTTTGTTTGAGGATTCTGCAAGTCCATTAGCTTGAGGGTAATAGGAAGTGGAATGGAAAAGGGTAATGTGATATCTGTTACAAAGGTCTATCATTTTCTTGCATTTAAAAGAAGTTGCATTACCAGTAATGAGCTTTTGGGGGCATCCAAATCTTGAAAGAATATTGTTTTCAGGGAATGAGATAATGATAGAGTCCATGTCTTGTCTAGAAGGGATGGATTCTATCCATATAGTAAAGTAATCAGTGGTTGTCAAAACCCATTTATGGTGGGCTTAGGAGGATGGGTGAATTTCCCCAATGAAGTCTAAACCCCATTATTGAAATGGAACTTCCGTGGATATGGGTTTGAGAGGTAAAGGTAAGAGCTTCTTTTGCCCTCAAATATTTGGCACTTGTAACCGGAGGTTACATGTTTCTTGATATCTGCATAAAGGGTGGGCTAGTAAAAACCTACCCTTAGAATCTTATCAATAGTTGTTTTCCAATATAGTTGTCCTCCACAATATCATGCATGAAATTATTGAATAACTTTTTCAGCCTCATATTTTAGTAATCAATTCAATATAATGCCACCATTATCTTTCCAAAATAAAGAATTATCTATGATACAATATTTCATTGATTTCATTTTCAAAAATGTAGCTTTAGTTCTAGATAAACCAGGAGGATCTTGTAAATGTAGTAAAACAAATATGATATCTGTATATCAATGTGAATCTGTAAAAGGTTCACTGATATGTGGAGTTTCCATCTCTTCCTGATCATCTAGGGCACCAATGAAATTTATATCTAAGGCCTGACAATTCGATTCAACCATGATTTTGGCTAAACCTTGGCCTTTGATAAGTTTTGTAGGCTTTATTTCTATGTCATATTCCCAAATAGTGGAAATCCATTTGTCTCTCTTTCTTTCAGGCCCATCCTGTGTCAGTATGTCCTTTACTATTGATTTTGGAACATAAGCAATGATGTATGAATACAAGATGTACACTTTGGAATCTTTAATAGCTTTCACTAAAGCTAGTGCTTGTTTTTCCATTATGTTGTATTTCAGTGTAGCATCTGTTAGCCCTGCCACATATTTTTGATATTTTAGGACCAAATATAAGCTTGGTCATGTTGATTATGATCAAAAGAGAGCCCACAACAATCATCTCCCTTCTACTCCTTTACTCCGCTTACTATCTTTCACCTTCGCTGCTTCTGTTTTTCCTCTAAAACCCGACTTCAACCCCTGTTTCCTCAAGCCCTTAGTGCAAAGGCTAAACCCTCATGAAACCTTATCCACATGACGTTGCGCACTCATAAACCCCTCTTTCAATCATGGTCATCGATTGACACACATCGATCCAATGGCTCTTGTTGCGTCAGACCAAGAGATCCACGTGATTAAATCCCCGTCGCCCTATCATCTCCGCCAGAGATCCAATGACAGTCGCTCTCCCCACACCCATAAAGCAATGCAACATTAACACATGATGGAGAGTATTTTTCCTCTATCCTTCGCCGCCATGCGTCACGTGCCTAATGGAATCACGCACCCTCACCCTTTTACCGCTTGACGATCAAAGGCGGTACGATCAATACCGCTTACTACTCAAACCTACATTCCCACCCAATAACCTCTACAGGCGTTCTCCGCCCGACCACCGTTAGATTTTTCTACCTGAGATCCAATGCCCCATGATCATTCCACTCCCACTTCTTCCAGTACCCATCGCCAAGTCATCCCCGCCATCTATCCTCCCGATCCAATGACCAATCTTGCCCCTTCATCCGACTCGTCCATTCGCTATGCAGTCCACCTCCCTTGACTATTCCGTGCGCCCGAAGGATGAAGGTGACCGGTCTTCTAGTACCATTTGCAGTTGCTCCTCAACCACCATATTTAATAAACAGTATGGCCTACGAGGAAAAGGACGAAGAATGAACAGATAACTGCATTTAACAGTTATGGGACCTCATTGATACAAGCACTCCAGTAGCCCGAGAGGACAGCAAAGCATAGGAAAATATCAGATTCATCCACTAAAGCAAGAAAACACACTCAGAATCTCCATCATACAACTAAATGTGGTTGGTGGTCAATTATGACCCCTCCATACCTATAATGGCCAAGTGCCTTTGTATTGAAACTCTATATATACCCAGAAATAAGATGTAATCAAGGTTGATGGTTGATATTTTGATGTAATCTCCAACTTCTGGAGACTGTAACTATTTTGACACTTGCAATGTTTCGTCTTCAATTTCAGCTAATACAAGCTTATTTTGTTGTTAATTGCTCACTTTCCATTTCTCTCCTCTTCTAAGCTATGCCTAATATGCTATATTCCTAAACTCTTGATGTTTAGCATTAGAATAGCTATCATCCTATTTCTGCGTTAAAGTCTTGTATGTATCATTGAATTAGTCATTCAGGTTTCTCTTCTTCTGGTGCCAGAGAGATGTCATCGTGTGTGTGCATCGATAGATTAGATTTGTAGACTTCTTTACTAGTTGCGGCTAGCCATCACGTGGTCTTGTGCATTTGTTGGTGTGGTCAGTATTCTCCATATTCACTCAATCTTAAAACTGTGAGTAGTTGGTGGTCTAAAACCTTGTAGTCTAGGGGTGTTCACGCATGTCTGGAGTTAAGAAAAGTAGAAGTGGTTATCCGGCTTGGACAAGCATCATTCCTTCCATTCATCCATTTGCAACAATAAGTTGAATTTATATGTTACCAAGCATCTCTGAGGTACAACCTAGGAGAGTTTCTTGGAATCCTAACATAATTTGTGCTATTGCGGGGGGCAGGATATTGAAGCTCAACTTCCCTGGGAGAACGACATAGTTCCAGCTTTGATGATAGACAAATTCTAGACACATTTCTAGTTGTAATCATCTATCTGGCGACTCTACTAGAGGACCAACCTTTGGCGACTCCACATTTCAGTTTTGGTTCAGTTTGTGAGGCATACTCAGAGAAATCCTTAGAAATCACCAGCTGACCCAGTGCCTGACCCTGAGAAGATTGTCAAGAAAAGAAGAACATCACAGAAAGGAGCATCAGGATCTGGTAAGCCTAAAAAATCTTATGTATCTTCGCAAGAAAGGCTTGTAGCTGAACATGTACAGTTTGAATATATAGAACCTAGCTTTTTTAGTGAAGAAATACCCCTCAGAGATTCATAAAGCTCCTTGTTCATTTAGTCCCCCTTTGGATCTCGGTCCGAAGAGAATCTCCCATACAGTCCATCATATTCCTTTTTCCCTGTCATCTATTTCACTGCTTCCTACCATTCAAACTACCAGTATCCTTCCATCTATCCCAGTCATGGCAGGCCAATAAGCACCCACAAAGATGGAAAGAATCATAGCTGCTAGGTATGGACCCCTGGTCTTGCCTGTTCCTTTGAATGCCATGCCTGTAGGAGAGTATCAGAAGTACATGCCTAAGTTCACTGGTACAGAGGGAGTAACAACTGAAGAACACCTTGAGTCTTTTTATAGTTATGCTGATAACCTAGATATTAGTGAGGATGATGTCTAGATGAGAGTGTTTGTCCAAGGCCTTGATGGATAGTCTAGAAAATGGTTCAGAGAATTGGCCCCTAGGTCCATAGCTGACATTGAAGCATTAGATGATGTATTTTTGAAGCATTGGAGAGACAAAAAAGATCTTTTATATTACCATACTAAGTTTGGAAACCTCAAGAGGGAAAATGGGAAATCATTGTTTGATTTCAATAAAAGATTCAATCGTATGTATAGTAAGATATCAGCTGAAGTAAAGCCTACCCCCACCTCTACCAAACTCACTTATGCCAATGCTTTTGACTCCAATTTCTACCTACTTTTGAGAGAAAGAAGATGTGCCACTATAGCTGAAATGAAAGATGCAACTTTAGAGGTGGAATCTAATATCATGGCTGCATAAAAACTCAAGGGACATGCTGATAGAAGGAGGTAGATAGGTAAGGCTTCTTCTTCCTCTGCTTCATCTTCAGAACCTAAGTTAGACAAAATGACCAAAATGATAGACTCATTGGCTACTGAAGTATCTAAACTGAAGGTTGAACAGAGCTTTGGGAAGGTAAGGCTTCCAAACACATTTTCTCCAAGAAATCCCAATCCATTCAGAAGAGCAAATGATCAATTGCAGATTATTCAAAGGGATAAAGAGGCAGGTGAAGAATAAAAGGTTAAGGCTCCTTTCGAAAACATAGTTATGGAGGAGGAGCAGTTTGAAGAAGAGGATGAAATCCATTGCATGTAAGATAAGGGCAGTGCTACCTTTTTGACATTGGCTACCTACAAAGAATCATTGCTCCAGCACTAGACCAGTCAAGAGTGGGACAGAGAAGCTATTCTGCAGACTGATGAACAACAAAGATTTAACCTAAGGTCAAAAACAAGAAATGTCAAGGAGAATCTTGTCCAAAGAGCTGTTGTCCCAATAGAGCAGTAAATTAACAAACAGAAAAGACCAGTAGCTGAACCAATCATCCTCAAAGTACTAGCTCAAGAGGTAAGAGGTCCTGAGAAGTCCCCTTCCCCTTTCAGCTTTGAATCAGAAATCTAGAAGTTAAAAATATCTGTGCCTCTAATAGAACTTGCAAAGAGTGAAGTTTTAAGAAAGCCTATCCTTGATGCCCTTGAGCTAAAAGCCTCACAAGCCTCCCATGACTATGTAAATTTGCAAGATGACAAACCTGAAGTTGTGCTTAGCCCAATGATTGAACCTGCTGATAATAGCTCCCCATCATTCTATGTCTCCTTGACCATTCATGACAAAATCCTCCACAATTGTCTGCTGGACACTAGGGCTAGTCACCATCTAATGCCCAAAGCTGTCATGGAAAAGTTAGGCCTTGATATCACTAAACCATATCATGATTTATTTTCATTTGATTCAAGAAAGGTAAAATTCCTAGGATTAATCAAAGACTTGGCCATTACCCTAACTCAGCTACCCATGAAGAGCATGATGATGGACATTGTGGTAGCAGATGTCCCTCCTAAGTTTGGCATGCTACTGTCGAGAGGATGGATTAAGAGACTAGGTGGGACATTACAAAATGACTTATCTTATGCCATTGTCCCAATCTTTGAAGGCGAAAGTAAGAGATTGTATAGAGAGGCACAACTAGCCTACATCATCAGTGATGAGAAGAATCCTTCTAATCATCCCATTTATGCTGTGGATACTGATTTTGGAGCATGTATTCTCCAAATTGAAGAATCCCAGAAGGCCCCATTGCAGCTCAAGGAACCAATAGTCCAGGCTGAGGGAGAGCAAGGAAGTTGGGTTTGGGAGATGTTCTTTGATGGAGCATGTTCAAGGGATACTGCAGGAGTAGGGGTGGTGCTGATTTCTCCAAAACAAGAAAGCACACATTGGTCTTTTAAGCTAAGTTTCCAAGTTACCAACAATATAGAAGAGTATTAGGCTCTGATATTGGGCCTTAATGCAACTAAAGGCAGAGGAATCAGAAACATAAAGGTGTTTGGAGATGTTGATCTCATCATTCACCAAGCAAACAAAGCATTTCAAGCAAAGCACCTAAGGCTGAAAGCATATAAAGATGAGGTATGGAGACTTAAATATTGTTTTGATAGTTTTTGTATCTCATATATCCCTAGAGTAAAAAATAAGCTTGCCTGATAATGTCCAACATTGGAAAGTTTTTGAAGATGATGATGAAGTGAATAGGTTTCTGCAAGTCATTGATGAAATCTATGAAATGCAAATTGATCAAGAGAATGAAGCCTTGGAAGAAAGTCTCCAGCCCCAGCTTAGAAAAAAATTGGCAAAAATAGCATTGTCCAACTGCCCAGCAATCATATACCTAAAGGCCTAGTTCCTTTAGAAAAGCTATTTGACCAGAATGATGTGCCTTACAAAGCTGCTCAAGAAGGAGATTAGTCTACAGTCTCTAGGCATAATATAGGGAGTCCATATCATCCAAGATACGTAAATTTGTCCACCCATCTATCTGTTGCCCAAAGTTCTAAATACTGCAATTTAATCAAGCAATTTGTTGATGTTTTTGCCTGGGGATATAGTGACCTGAAAACGTATGACAAAAATATCATTCAGCATAATATTCCCTTAGAGAAAGACACCATCCCTTTTAAGCAGAAGTTGATACCAATAAATCCTTTGCTCCTTCCCCTGATTGAAAAGGAAATTAAGCAGTTGTTGGCTGCTAAAATCATAGTCCTCCTGAGATATTCAAAGTGGGTGGCCAATTTGGTTGTGGTGAGGAAGAAAAGTGGAGAAATCAGGCTCTGTGTTGATTTCAGAAACTTAAACAAATTCTCTAAGAAAGACAATTATCCTCTACCCAAGATGGAGCATTTGCTGTAGAGAGTCTCAGGAGCCAAAGTGATGTCTTTCTTGGATGGATTTTCAAGATATAACCAGGTTGTACATCCAAATGACCAAGAGAAGACTTCATTCACCACTCCTTGGGGCATTTATGTATTCCAAGATGCCTTTTGGGTTGATGAATGCTAGAGCAACCTTTTAAGGAGCCATGGATATATAGTTTGTAGGAGGGAGGGATAAGTTTCTCCTTATCTACCTAAATGATATAACAGTGTACTCCAACAACCATCAAGACCATGTGCAACATTTGAAGAAGGTGTTTCTGAAGTGCAGAAGGTTTGGGATTTCATTCAATCCTAAAAAGTCACAATTTGCTTTAGAAGAAGGCAAGTTGTTACGACACATTGTGTCTGCTATAGGTGTCAAAATTGACCCAGAAAAAGTAAGAGCAAGAGAGACCTTGTTTGTCCCAAGATCAAAGAAGGATATCTAGTCCTTTCTGGGCAAGATAAATTTTGTAAGGAGGTTTATCCAAAATTTTGCAGAACTTGTAAAACACATCACCTCCATATTGAAGAAGGGGTCAGAAATCAAATGGATTGATGCAGCAAGAAGATCTTTTGAATCCATCAAGAGAGCTATTATGGAAGCTCCTACTTTGGTCAACCCATATTACAACAAGGAATTCCATATATTTTCATTGCCTTTGATGACACCCTTGCAACAGTTTTATTGTAAGTAGATAAGGAAGGTTCAGAGCATCCAGTGATATTTTTGAGCAAAACCTTAAGGGATGCTGAGCTGAGGTATGATATCATTGAAAAACAGGCATATGCTCTTATCGAATCTTTGAAATCTTTCGAAATCTACATTCTGCATTCCAAGGTAATTGCATATGTTCCCTTTGCTCCAGTAAAAGATGTCCTAACGCAGCCAGATGCTGATGGAAGAAGGGCTTGGATTGCAAAGATTATTGAATTCAACATAGAACTGAAGCCCACCAAGCTTGTCAGAGGTCAGGGCCTTGCTAGACTAATGGTTGAAGAAAATTGATGGGATGCTGGACATAAATTTGATAAGCACAAATTCAGAGGATGGTCAGACAGTAGAAGAAATAGTTGAACCAAGGAAAATCAAATCATTAGCAGAAAGTTTAACTTCTTGTGAATGGTATTTTGCAATAGCTCATATCTTGTTGAAGCTAGAAGTGCCTCTAGGTCTAAGTTCAAGTCAAGCCAGAACCCTTAAGCTTAGGGCAGCTAAATATTGCATTCATGAAAACCTGCTCTACTGGAGGAACCCCTCTGGAATTCTTTTGAGGTGTCTGGAAAAAGAACAATCCATGGAGGTTATGTAGCAATTTCATTCCAGCATATGTGGAGGACATCATTACTGGAAAACTATAGCCCATAAGATCCTCAGAGCTGGGTACTATTGGCCCACCTTATTTTTTAATTTCTTTTCATTTGTTAAATCTTGTGATAGGTGCCAAAGATTTGAAGGGAAGCAGCAATTGAAGTCCCTGCCCTTAAAACCCATACATGCTAGTGACCCTTTTCAGCAGTGGGGCTTGGATTTCATTGGAGAAATCAATCCACATTCCAGTGGCCAACACAAATGAATCTTAGTGGCCACTGATTACTTCACTAAATGTATTGAGGTCATCGCTACCAGAAAGGTTGATCACCATGTGGTCATGAAGTTATTAACAGAGAATATCTTCACTAGGTTTGGCTGTCCACATAAACTGGTTACAAACAATGCATTAGCCTTCAGGGAAAAAGTGTTGGTGGACATGTGTGACACAATGGGCATTAAGTTAGTTCATTCCACCTCATACTACACTTAAGGAAATGGTCTAGCAAAATCTTCCAACAAGAGCCTGATAAGGATAATTAGAAAGCTCTTGGAAGACAACAAAAAGAATTGAGATTCTAAGCTCAAGTATGCACTGTGGACTAACAGAGTAACCACCAAGAAATCCACAGGGAATTCTCCTTTCAAGCTGGTATATGGCACTGAGGCTATATTCCCAATTCATTTGACGCTCCATGTGGAAAATTTCTTGCAAGAAGAGCAGAATGAGATAGAGGACATGGCAAAAAGAATCACTGATTTGGCAGAAGTACATCAGATCGGAGAACAGCTAGTTGAAAAGTCTGCGGCACATCAGGAAAGAATCAAGGAAGCCTTTGACAAGAGAGAAAAAATAGATAATTTTCAAGTTGGAGACTTGGTTCTTAAGTGGGATGCACTAAAAGAAAATAAAGGTAATCATGGGAAGTTTGATGCCCTATGGACCGGACATTTTGTCATCACTCAGATCCAGGGTAACAATACGTTCATGCTGCAAAGTATGGAAGGAGAGACAGTTTTTTATGGCTCAGTTAATGGGTGATTTTTGAAAAATTATGTTGCTTAAGGTCTTTTGGCCTTAAAAGTTGTAAATATGTTGTTTATCAGTTTTAGTGTAAGCTTAATTAGACTCCATGCCTAATGGAACACTAGGAAATTTTGCTCATCTGGTTTTGATAGGTAAGGCATTGGTCTGAGTTCTTGAGACCTCACAGGGAGGATCTCATCCCCAGAAGGAGCCAGTGTTAGCCCTGCCACATATTTTTGATATTTGAGGACCAGATATAAGCTTGGTCATGTTGATTATGCTCAAAAGAGAGCCCACAACGGTCATCTCCCTTCTGCTCCTTTACTCCGCTTACTGCCTTTCACCTCTGCTGCTTCTATTTTTCCTCTAAAACCTGATATAAACCCCTGTTTCCTCAAGCCCTCAGTGCAAATCCTAAACCCTCATGAAACCTTATCACATGACCATGGGCGCTCATAAACCCCTCTTTCAATTACGGTCGTCGATTGCTGCACGCCGATCCAACGGCTCTCGTCGCGTCCGACCAATAGATCCATGTGATTAAATCCCCGCCACCTGATCATCTCCATCAAAGATCCAACAACAGTTTCTCTCCCCACGTTCTCAAAGTGATGCAATGTTAACGCATGATTGAGAGTTATTTTCCTCTCTCCTCCATCGCCACGCATCACGCACCTAATGGAATCACCCACCCTCACCTTTTTACCACTCGATGATCAAAGGCGGTGTGATCAATACCGCTTACCGCTCAAACCTACATTCCTGCTCGATAACCTCCGTGTGCCTTCTCTACTCGACCACCGTTGGATCTGTTTGCCTGAGATCCAATGGTCCACAATAATTCCGCTCCCGCTTCTTCTAGTACCGTCCGCCAACTCATCCCCACCATTTATCCTCCCAATTCGACGACCAATCTTGCCCCTTCATTCGACTCGTCCACTCGCTATGCAGTCCACATCCCTTGACTATTTCGTGCACCTGAAGGATGAAGGTGACTGGTCTTCCAGTACCATTTTCATTTGCTCCTCAACCACCATATTTAACAAACAGTATGGCCAAGGAGGAAAAGGATGGAGCACGAACAGATTACTGAATTTAAAAGTTATGGGGCCTCATTGATAGAAGCACTCCAACTACCCGAGAGGACAGCAGAGCACAGGAAAATATCAGATTCATCCACGAAAGCAAGAAAACACACTCACAAGCTCCATCAGGAAACTAAATGTGGTTGGTCATCAATTATGACCCCTCCATACCTATAATGGCCAAGTGCCTTTGTATTGAAACTTTATATATACCCAAAAACAAGATGTAATCAAGGTTGATGGTTGATATTTTGATGTAAGGTCAAACTTCTGGAGACTGTAACTACTTTGACACTTGCAGCATCTCGTCTTCATTTTCAGCTAATACAAGCTTCTTTTGTTGTTAATTGCTCACTTTCCATTTATCTCCTTTTCTAAGCTGTGCCTGATATGCTATATTCCTGAACTCTTAATGTTTAGCATTAGAATAGTTGTCATCCTATTTCTATGTTAAAGTCTTGTATGTCATTGAATTAGTCATTCAGGTTTCTCTTCTTCTAGTGCCAGAGAGCTATCATCATGTCTGTGCATCAGTAGATTAGATTTGTAGACTTCTTTACTAGTTGCAGCTGGCCATCAAATGGTCTTGTGCATCTGCTGGTGTGGTCAGTATTCTCCATATTCACTCAATCTTAAAACTGTGAGTAGTTGGTGGTCTGAATCCTTGTAGTCTGGGGGTGTTCACGCATGTCTGGAGTTAAGCAAAGTAGAACTGCTTATCTGGCTTGGACAAGCATCATTCCTTCCATTCATCCATTTGCAACAATAAGTTGAATTTATATGTTACCAAGCATCTTCGAGCTATAACCTACGAGAGTTTCTTGGAATCCTAACAACATCTCTCAAATATTTTTTGAAAAAAGAAATAGTTTTCTCATAACCTTGATCATTCTTTTGCAACAAGACTGCTGAAATAGTATGTTCTGAAGCAAAAGAAAAAATTATAAAATCTTTTTGGAAATTAGGACTTATGAGGACTGGTGTTTTAGTAAGGTCTTCTTTGATGGCCTCAAAAGAATATTTAGCATCTACTGTCCACTTAAGTGTTGAATCTTTCTTTAACATGTTATTTAGTTCTCTAACTAATTATGCTAAGTTAGAAATGAATCTCCTAAGGAAATTTATTTTTCCTAAGAATGATTGTAATTCTTTAATGTTTCTAGGATGAGTGATGGTCAGGATTGCCTCTATTCTAGCTAGATCTAGTCTAATTCCATCTTTGGATATTATGTGTCCCAAGAGTTTACCTTCTTCTAGACCAAAGAGTGTCTTTTTGGGATTTAAGGAAATACCAAATTTTCTGCATTTAATGAAAACTCTTCTTAGGTGATCTAGATGTTCATTATCTAATTTTGAAACCACTGTGATGTAATCTTGGTAAACAACTAGAAATTCATGGATTTCTTTTGCAAAATATATGTCCATAGCTCTTTGGAATGTTTCTCCTGCATTCATTAGTACAAAAGGCATCTTTAAATACATAAAAGTACCCAAGGGAGTGGTAAATGTAGTTTTTTCTTGATCCTCTTGTTGAACTAAGATTTGGTTGTATCTAGAGAATCCATCAAGTAATGAAATTTTGGATGAGCCTACCACCCTTCAGAGAATGTGGTCCATTTTAGGGAGAGGGTAGTTATCTTTTAATGACACTTTGTTCAAGTTCCTAAAATCAACACAAAGTTTGATTTCTCCTATTTTCTTTCTAGTAGTGACCAAATTAGAGACCCAATCTGAATATCTAATTGGTGCTATGATTTGTGCATCATACATCCTCTTTACTTCCTTTTCAATTAATGGCATAAGAAATCGATTAATTCTCCTAAGCTTATGTTTAAAGGGTTTATGATCTTCTTTGATAGGTACCTTATGTTTAATTATGTGGGTATCATAATACTTAAGGTCTTCATAACTCTAGACAAAGACATCTTGAAACTGTTTGAACAGACTTATGTATTTAATCTTTTCATCTAGAGGTAATTATTTTGATATTTTGATAAGCTTGGATTTTCTTACTTTCCTATGTTACATTCTTCTATATCTGCTCTTAAAGGTTCCATCTTTGGTTTCTTAGCTACATCATTTTGAATCAAACAAATCTTCTATGGGACTAATCCCTTGGGCAAAAATCTATCTTTAAGGTTTAAAATTTGAGGATCATCATTCATTATTTCTTCTAATTCTACCTTTTCTAAGTTATCTATTTCTACTTTAGTGAAATTAGTGGGTTTATTCAAATCAAAAGCATTTATATCTATCTCACTATCTATGTTATTATCTATTGTACAATCACTATCTATGTTACAGTTTTGAAACTCTCCTTCAGCATTCATGAAATCATAAATTTGAGAATCTTGTGAAAAAATCTGTTGATATTTCAAATTGTCAGGTATGACAGGCCTATGTCTCTCTTCTACAGTGTGCTTGTGGTTGGGTTGAAAAGGCAATTTGCAGGTACTAGAAAAAGTGGCTAGACTATGAGCTTGCATGTTTGGTTTCATAGGAATGGTAGCAAAATCAGTTTCAAGAAGGTCCTTAATCAAATCCAGGACAATCTCTTTGTATTGGCTAAGTTTTGAATTATTCACAGAGTATCCTCCTTTAATTTGTTTTATAATCAATTCTGAATCTCCTGTGATAGAAACTCTCTTGGATCCAAGTTTTCTAACAATTTGTTGTCCTAACATTAAAGCTTCATATTCTACCATGTTTTTTTTCCATTTAAAGTTTAATCTAAAGGCATGACCTTTAGAATGATTAGTTTCCATGTTGTGAATCCAAACTCCTACACCTACTCCTAATCTATTTACAGAGCCATCAAAATCCAAATGCCACAGAGACTCATGAAATATGTTTTCACTATTAGGTGATTTGTGATTTTCTTCTACAACTATAATTTCATTTTTCCTGTTGTCTGAATTATTTAAGATAAAAGAGTCCAAATCTGAATGCATGGAGTATATGGAGAAATTCTGTGGTTTTCCTGCACTACTCACCATGTATTTCATCAAGGTCTCTCTGTAAAGTTTTCTTCGCTGAACAAACATAGAGATGGTGGCATATGACATGTCTAATTGTAGAGATCCCTACAATTTTTCTCCCCATGAGTCAGATAACAACATTCCACACTTGGGTGGGATATCAACAACTACTATTTCCATGATAATGCTCTTTGCTAAGCACTGGACTAGAGTCACACACAAATCATTAATCAAGCCAACGCATTTGACTTAGCTAGAATCAAAGCAAAAGATGTCCTTGTATGGTCTGGTGATATCTAAGTTTAATCTCTCCATGATTTCTTTTGGCATTAAGTTATGGGATGCCCCTGAATCTAGCATAGCATTATGTAAGATTTTATCATGAAAATTCAAGATAATGTAGAATGGAGGGATTCCCCCTTGCTGCTGTGTGCCATTTACTTCTGGGCCAAAAAATAACTCAGGTTGATCATCACTAAGGTTTACAATATTTTCTCCTTCACCTATGTTTAGTGTTTGAATGATTTGTTCTTTATATGATTCATGTTTTACTAACTCTGTCAAAGGAACTGATATTTTAAATTTTCCTATCTCACTCTTAATGTTGAATGGCAATTGAGTTTTGCCTGATTGTGTGAGATCTTGCTGAGCAATTGTGGTCTGTTTAGTTTTATCTTCTTTATCAGTAGTTGGAAATTCCATTTGTGTACCAGATGTTTTGTTTTGGATTCTCTTATTTGGGATAGTTTGACTAACAATTTTAGTTTTAGTTTCAACTGAATTTATATCTACAATTTTAGGGCTAGAAGTCTCCTGAGTTCCTCTAGGGAGAATTTATAGCACTTTTTTCATATGAGATTCTATTAGTTTAATGCACTGCGTAATCCCCCATACTTAAATTCTATTAGTTTTTTAGTTTGTGTTTGGATTGATTTATTAGTGGGAATTTTAGTATTCGTTTTTCTTCTAAGGTTGTATTGTTTGTGAAATTCGTATATAAAAGATTCATAGCCTTATTTGCAGTCAAAGGATTCTCCAAATTCTAATTGTAATTGTTGTAGCATGTACAGTTCCTATTCTTCCTGAGTAAGAAAAACAACATCTTCATTTTTAATTCCTAATAGATTTATTGAGTATCCTCCTCTTCTTCATGGTTTTGTGAACCCTCGGCATAGTGTTCCTGGAAAGGAGGTCTAATCTGCTAATCTGGTATAGCATTTTTTCTAGTGTTAGGATTTTTCCTAAAGTTGGAGTTTCTTATTGGGGGTGGTTGTTGGTTTTCCCACTGAGTTTTTCTTTCCATGTTTTCTAATATATCCATTATCCTTTCTAAACTTTTGGAAAGACTATCTATTTTACCATCTGAAGTGGAGGTTTCCTCTTTAATGACAACTCTTTTCTCATTTCTCATCCTAGCTTTTGTAGCTAATAAATTTTCTTCTACACTAACAACATTGCTTTGCATCTGTTCTAATGTTTCAGGGTTTATTTCCCTCAACTGGTAAGACATGTCAGTGTCAAAACCATCAGGAAATTTGATTAATGCTAGGTCTGGTGGAGGTTTAATATTAGCAGGGATTACATTGTAGATATTATTGAACCTAGTACAATAGTCCTGAATTGATTCATTAGGAGCTCTTCTAATGTTATCATATTCAGATAATATTTGCAGAGGGTTTTTCTTTCTTTCCCATCTATCAATGAACAATCTTTGAAAAGCAGCTAAATCTGCAATATGATTAGCTGGTAAACCTTCGAACGATTTTTTAACATCCCCTATCAATGTTTTGGAAAATAACCTCATTTGGACATTAGACTCATCAATCTCATGCAATTCAAAATAGTCAGTCATTTTATTCACATGTTGTTGGGTAGTATACTGACCAGTAGCATAAAAAAAAAAGATTTTACTTTGATAATCTTGGGGCATGCCATGTAGTTGAGCTGGAAAGACCAAAGGTGCATATCTGTCTACCATGGCTAAGATTTTGGTTTGATTGTGGAGAAAAGCAGTGGTGGTTGGAGAAGAACTTGAGACAGTTGTGGATGAACTAGATGAGCTTGAGCTATTTGGTTGAAGAGGAAGTTGAGGAATAACTGGTTTAGGGGAATGAATTATGGTGGATATTATAGGTGAGGTTGTATTAAATGAAATTGTATCTATAGTTTTTGAAGAATATTTAGAAAGTTCAGAGGCAACAACAGTGAGGGCAGCTAATTCAACTGATTGGTGAAGATAGGCATCATCTATATGGTTTATCATGGTTGAGGTTAAAGCTTCTAGTTTATCAAAAGTATCCAGAACAAGTTGATCTAAATCTGGATGTATAGGCATCTTTTTTGACTCAATGAATTGAATAAAACTAGGGTCTATTACAGTTTCATGAATTGAATTTTCTGATTTGGTTCTAAACAATGAAAGATCAAACGACAGATCAAACTAAATATCCTATAAACTTGATAATTCTTTGGGGAGTGAATTTTCTTTAACTAACTGACTACTACTTCCTTGAGTTTCTACCTTTTTTTATTTTCTTAAAATTTTTTCAGGGTCATCAACTATTGTTGTAGGGTTTGGATCTGGATTTTCCGTGGTATACCGTGTTCTCCTGGAAGCCAAAATTTTAGTTTTTTAATTGTTTTATGAAACTTTTTAACAACTCTAAGATGACCTTAACCTGCAAAAGGTAAAATTTAAGATTTTCTTAAAGTTTTATTACACTGAGGACTGGTCCCCAGTATGGTTGCCAATATGTTATCACTCCACAATTTCTCTAGAGTTGTTGGGAAAGAAATAATAGAGGTAACCACAAACCTACTTTGGGGATTATGGCCTAGCCTTCCTAATACTCAGAGAGGGCTCTCTCTTATGATTTAAATTTGTTTAGTTAATTGATTTTAGGCTAGCTATGATTGTACTTGGGTTTTGATTTCGATTTGGTGGTGGAATCACTTACTTAGATGGATAGAGGGATGTCTTTTACCATTGGCATATGGGATCAAGTGTTAAGACAATAGGAATGGATCAAGGTCTAAAGATAGTGTTTACAGCGCAAGGTAGTTTAGTAATTTTAGATCTTAAGGCTAGATGGTGAAGTGGTTTTCAATCAGATCCAAGGGGTTAGGTAGTGGAAGCCCCGCACAATGGTTAAGGGGAACAAAGTTGGAAAGTTTGGGTAAAGTTAGGGTAACGAATATGCTGGACATGCGAAGAGTGAATTGTAATAGGTTGAGTCAAAGGGTAGTCCACCCGAAAATAATGTAAAGAAATATAAAAAGAGTTGGCTCGTGCAGGGGTCGCGGGCCAGGGAAGGGTATAAATAGAGCAACGCTCTGAGGTAACCACAAACCTACTTTGGAGATTAGGGTCTAGCCTTCCTAATACTCAAAGAGGGCTCTCTCTATATGATTTAACTTTGTTTAGTTAATTGATTTTATGCTATTTATGATTGTACTTGGGTTTTGATTTCGCTTTGGTGGTCGAATCACTGACTTAGATGGATAGAGGGATGTCTTTTACCATTGGTCTATGGGGTCAAGTGTTAAGACAACAAGAGTGGATCAAGGTCTAATGATAGTGTTTACATGGCAAGGTAATTGAGTAATTTTAGATCTTAAGGCTAGATGGTGAAGTGGTTTTCAATCAGATCCAAGGAGCAATTAAGGATTCCTTAAACCGAATTATGAAGGAAGTGAAAGAGGTCAACCAGGATGGGAGAGAAATTATGGATTCTATGATCCATATATTAGAAGAAAACAATAAAATGATTAACTATTCAAGATGGAGTATACGTAAACAAATTTTGAAATAAATTTCTGGTTAATTCATTCAATTTAGATAACATGCAAGTTTGTGAAACACATAGGAAAATAACAATTTGACAAAGAAAATACTTCACTAAAGTAGCTCAACACATGAATCTTGTAATGCAGTCTTTTTATTACTCAATCCAGTCTGCTGACTTGAAAAAATGACACAATGAACCGTTAGGTTTAAGGTCAATACAACTCTACAAATGTCTAGTAATCCACACATAATACTTCGAATTATGAATTATTTATACAAAAATAGTTTACAAAATATCCCAAACTGTCTTGGGAATTAATCTAGGAAAAAGAAATATCTTGATGCAAGAAGATAGAGACAAATGTTCAACTGTTGTATGATATCCTTGTTTATTTGATTGTGTTGTCTTTATGCTTTTGATATTTTCATGTTTATTCTCTTCCTTGATGTTGGTCTTCGACTGGTTGTTCTTTTTACTTTTCCCTTTCAACCGATACTCTTTACCCTAATACGCTTTCATCTGGTTGGCCTGTTATTTTTCTTTTACTATGCTTTTTCACTTTGACTGTGCATTTTTATAGTAAGTCATTTAACTTCTCCCAAATATCTTCATATGATAATTTTATATTTACCATTTTCCTATAAATTTTATCTTCTTTTGTGTACTTAGCAAAAGTGGGCCTGTTCAAAAAAGGTGTTTTATCTCATGCTAGAGGTAAAATAGGTTCTCAAATTTCTGATATAGAACATTTCTAGTAATGTTATAGACATTTTTGGGCACTTCAACCCCAATCACAAATTTCCATAAAATGAGGGCTCCTAAGTCCCTAAAAGTGTTGCTTCACTGCCTAAAGGAACAAGGTCAACTGATTACATCATCTCCCAAAAGTTCTCCACTGAAAAATGCTCATAAATGGTCAAAACTCGACCATACTGAAAGCTCAATGCAGAGGGTGCGATGCATATCACCTTCCCAATGTATAGGGTGCGATGCATACTGATTTTCTCCTCTGTAGGGTGTGATGGTCGGGAATGGACAAATGGAAGGGACAAAATGCGAGGTGGAAGATCATGGAAT
>APFE031313648.1:332427-432571 GCA_000404065.3 Pinus taeda
TGTGGGCCCCGTTTGGGGGTAAGTTGGTACATCAACTTCCCAGGGTCGTAACTTTAGCATATGATCTCCGTTTGACGCGTACAATAGCTCATTAGAAAGATCTATTCGAGCACTATCATTGTTGGAACTGGAAACACTGGTCCAGTGTTTCCCCCGGATTCCCCAAAAAACGCCGTTTAGGGCCTCAAAACGGCTCCGGAAGTTCAGGACCCGAAAAACTGCTAAAAATAGTAAGTTGTGCTACAATTAAGGAAACTGAAAATGCTGAGAAAGACAATGGTGGGGGTCCAGGTGGGCTTGGTAGATGGCCACCAATATCCACCTGGATCAAGGCTATTTTTCAAGAGGCAACAATTTCAAATCCAATAGAGTCTCATTGCTTTGTCTCTAGAATACCTTGGGAAGGGCAACAAAATCAGTGTTTTAACAACCAAATGTGTATGTAGCCCCCTCCAAATTGGAATTCTTAGCAACAATCTTGACCTCAATCTCAATCTCAAACTCAACCTTGGGCTCAAGGAATGTAGAATCCTTATGGAATATTCTCTCCATACTATCAATATCCTCCATCATATCTAAACTATCATCCCTAACAAATTCCTTAACAAAATCAACAGCCCCAACTTCAAAACCAAAACCCTCAACTTTCACTGCCATTTCCAAAAACACCAAATCAGTTACCTGCCCAACCATTACCTAACCCCAATAATAAAAAACCTTAGAATACCTATATGGTGGAAGGACAACAAGTTCCAACTTACATGATCACTCCATTAGATCTCAATGATGTCCAATTGAGATCTGGTAGGATATAGAAAATAAAAAAGCTTATGTGGTTATTCAAGAACAAGAAAATTCCAAGGAAGATTCTCTACAACAAAATAAAATTTTTGAAGGAACATCTCCTCAAAACTAGAATACTGAAAATGAAAAACAGAAAGAACCAATGAATTCAACTCCTATCATAGAGCAACAACCAGTATCCACTTCTACACCTCCTTTTCCAGAAATATTACAAGTTGATAGAGGGGTATAAAAGCATATTATGTTGCCTAATTATGATTTTCTAGATGAATTGAAAAAGGTATGTATCAAAATCCCTTTTTTACAAGCCATTAAGAAGATTCCAATTCTAGCTAAAACTATAAAAGAGGCGAGCATGAAGAAACGAGGAAGAAAAACAAAAGAAGTAAAAAGTATTCAGCTATAAGGAAAAATAACAGACATAATGATGGGAAAAATTATCATACAAAAATATGTAGATCCAAAAAGTCTAGTTGTAAAAACACATATCAATGGAGTTGAAATCTCAAGTACACTGATTGACTTAGGAGCAACAATAAACATCATCAGAAAACAAACCATGGAACATCTCAAAATTCCCAATCTTCTTTATACACCTACATTACCGCAGTTGGCAGATAGATCTGTAATCAAACCATATGGTGTGTTAGAAGATATTTCAGTGTCCTTAGACTCTTGGGAGTACCCTGTCGATTTTATGATCCTAACCCCAAAGATAAATCTAGGAGGACATCCACTTATATTGGGAAGACCTTGGCTGGCTACAATTGATGCTTTCATTAGCTATAGATCTGGTGATATGTATATCACTTATGGTAATTCAACTAAGAAATTCACTTTATATCCTCTAGTAAGAAAAATCATAGAGATAGATGACAAAGAATGGATTGATGATGAAAATGATATTCAACCTCTCTTTACTATTTCAACCGTTAGTGAAGATAGTCAAATCTTAAATACAATGGAAAATTTTGAATCATTTCTAGAATATGAACATGATTAGTTTCAATAAAAATCTAATATTGAATATTTGTCATCCAGGCAAATGTCTCTTTATTCTATGGAAGAATTTGGTAGCTCTACAGTTGTAATATTTTGAGGGAAAATATTGAACATAAACAATAACTTGGAAAAATTACAATAGGAAAAGCTAATCAAAACTTTACAACAAAATTCTTCTGCATATGCATGGGAATACACTGACATGAAATAAATTAATCCTAAGACTTGTATACATCACATCTACATTGAGGAAAATTGTAAACCTATCAGACAACCTCAAAGAACGATGAATCCAAATCTTAGGGAAATTGTGAAAGAAGAGTTGCAAAAATTGTTGAATGTAAATTTTATTTACCCAATTTCAGATAGCTAGTGGGTTTCTCCTCTTGTGATTGTGCCTAAAAACAATGGTAAATGGAGGGTATGTATTGATTATCAAGAATTAAATAAAGCTACCTTGACATATCATTTTCCTTTTCCCTTTATAGATTAAGTGTTAGATGCATTAGCAGGTATGAAGTATTTCTCATTCTTAGATGGTTTTAATGGTTACAATCAGAATCAGGTAGCGAAGATCAAGATAAAACCACATTCACCTACCCATGGGGAACTTATGCCTACCAAGTAGTCCCTTTTAAATTATGCAATGCACCTGCAACATTCCAAAGAGCAGTAATAGGAATTTTTTCTGATCTGATACATGATTGTGTAGAGTTATATATGGATGACTTTATAGTTTATGGGAATACATTTGAGGAAGCATTAGAGAATTTGGAAAATTTTCTTAAAATATGTAAGAAGAAAACCCTTCACTAAGCCATGAAAAATGTTCTATGATGTTTATAGAAGGGATTGTTTTAGGACATCACATTTCAGGAGATGAAATTAAGGTTGATAAATCTAAAGTTGAAGTCATCTCTAAATTATCAATTCCAAATTGTAAAAAGGATGTTAGAAGTTTTCTAGGATTCACAATATATTATAGAAGGTTTATAGAAAATTTCACTAAACTAGCATCACCACTCTTCAAATTTCTCACCAAAGATTGTGAATTCAATTGGAATCCTATTTCCAGTTGGCATTTGAGACTTTGAAAGAAAAAAATTCTGAGGCACCCATCTTAAGAGGTCCAAATTGGAAACTACTTTTTCATATTTCAACAGATGCTTCAGATACAACTTTGGGAGTTGTATTACAAAAGAAAGATTTGATCCCTTATGCCATATACTACACAAGCAAGAATTTGACTCCCACTGAGTTAAATTACACTGCAACTGGAAAGGAATTCTTAGTTTTTGTTCATGTTATCAACAATTTTAGACATTATATAATAGGCTATGAAACCTTTATTCATACAGAGCACTTTGCAATTAGATACTTAATGAATAAACCAATTACTAATGTCAGAGTTACAAGATGGTTATTACTCCTGCAAGAGTTAAACATCACTATTTTAGATAGAACTAGAAAACAAAATATAGTTGTTAATTTCTTGTCTAGAATTCAAAATATCAAAGATAACACTCTAGTTGAAGATAAATTTCCTGACGAATATTTTTTTGCAGTAGCTACTCAAACCCCTTGGTTTGCAGATATTGCTAATTACTTAGTCACAAGAAAATTACCTTCACATCTGTTTCCTAAGGAGAAAAGAAAAATCATTCAAACAAATGCAAATTACTCATGAATTACTAATGAATTGTATAAAACAGGTCCAGATCTCATGATCAGAATGTGTTTGAAAAGATGAAATGCCTAAAATTCTTAAGGCATGCCATGATGAACCTTGTGGTGGACACTTTTCTGACAAGAGGACAACCTATAAAATCTTGCATTTAGGATATTATTGACCCTCCATCCTCAGAGATGCCAAAGAGTATGTCAAAAGGTGTGACAATTGTCAAAGTGTAGGGAAACCTGCTCCTTCAGATGAAATGCCACTACAAACTCAGGTACTCATTGAACCTTTTGAAAAATGGGCCTTGGATTTTATTGGACCAATTAATCAACCATCTAAACAAAAGGAGTATATTTTGGTATGCATTTATTATGTCACCAAATGGGTAGAAGCTAAAACATTACCGTTTGCTAATGAGAAATCTGTAGTTAATTTTCTTTTTGAGGACATGTTCACTCATTTCGGTGTTCCAAGAGAAATAGTGACGGATCAAGAATCTCAATTTACATCTAAAATGGTGGAAAGACTTGTGGATAAATACAAGATAAAACATAGGAAGTATACTCCTTACCATCCACAAGAAAACGGTCAAGTTGAATCTACCAATAAGGTGATTGAAGGAATTCTCACTAAGACTACATCTACATAAAAGAGATTGGGTAGAAAGGTTTCCTGAAGACTTATGGGCCTACAAAACTACATGGAGGAACACAATAGGACATACTCCCTATGAGCTTGTTTATGGGAAGCAAGTCCTTTTCCCTATAGAGTTTCAAATCATAACCTTCAAGATGGAAGTCCAATTGGGACTAGATTTATTAGAATCACAAAAACACAGATTGGAGCAACTCAATGAGCTTGATGAAATCAGGCAAGATGCAATTCAAAGAACCAGTTTAGTCCAACAGAAAAGGGCTAAATAGCATGATAAGTATATCAACGAGAAGAAGTTTCAAGTAGGATATTGGGAACTTTTGTTTAATTCAAAATTCAAAGATTTTCAAGGGAAGTTTCAGACTCATTGGCTTGGTCCATATGAGATTGAAGAAGTCTTTAATAATGGAACAGTGAGAATAAGGACAATATATGAGAGAAAGGTACCTCTTCTTGTAAATGGTCATCGGTTAAAGATATATCATAAACCAATTTTAAGGGAGGATTTTGTCATAATTTTCCAAGATAACACTGAGATGAAGTTGGTGAAGAAGAATTCTTCTTCTTCCACTAACTTAGTTTTCGACATAAAGCTACATTCATTTGCAGTGCCTAATCTGAAAATTCATTTCATTTCATTTAATATCACTTCAATTTCATTCCCTTTCACTATTATATTCCATTTTCCTTTCATTACACTCCGTTTTCATTTTATTTCACATTCATGTTCCATAGCCATATTTCATCTTTATCATGTTCTGCAGCTAATTCCATTTTGCAACTAATTTGATTTTGCAGCAATATCTCATTCCATAGCTCTGTTCCAAATAAATTTTGATTGCAAGGAATTGAAGAATCTTTTTTTTGAAGACTGATATGCTAAGAAGGGTATCTGCGGATCAACATCAAAGAAAAACAACAAACAAAAAGGTTAAGTTCCAAGAGGTAAAAGTGAAAAAATTTATTTTAAAATAGCAAGGTTAGAACATAGAGTATGTATAATATGGGCATTCATATGTTTCCATGACAAATAATCATTTGATTTGATTGCAATCTCTATCGTACTGCATATCTGCCACACCATCCATCTTCCCACATAACGGTCCATAATTAACTCCCTCATTGTTTTTAATGGTCATGACTACGATGTGAAATACTTGTCCACGTCTCTCAAATACCCTTACCATCTACTTATTTCATGCAAACCCACAGTTCTTTTCACCATATTCGCAGTCAATCCATTTCATAAACCAAGAAGGGTAATTATGAAGGTTAAGGAATTTTGCGAAGTAGAAGGCATGGGACTCATTGTCAGGTCAGAACTGGTAGGATAAAAGTATATGGAAGGATACCCACAGCTCAAGGAAATGTTGTAGAAAGCTGGATGCTTCAAATTCATCAAAAATTTTGATGATTTTCATAAAGAGATCAAAAAATATTTTGCTAGATGTTTTGATGGTACAGTGGTAGAAATTGGAGATATTAAGTTTGAAGTAACAAATTCATTCATAACAGAGGCTACAGAACTTCGAAGACATGGTGAAAGATGGTTCAAAAACAAAGAATTCCATAGTGAATCATGGAAAGTAATCCTCAGGAACCCAGGTATGGATGTATCTATTTTTAGAAAAGGAATTCCCATTTTAGCTCTTAAAAGTAAATGGAGGATCATTCTTTTGATATTACATAAATTTATCACTTGTGAGAGGAGATTCAAGTGCATGTATGTCTACCATATACGTTTACTGATGAATTTCCTAGAAAATGGAGAAATCAATTTTTCTTTCTTCTTGGTAAATAGTTTAAGGAGGATGGCCTCAAATGTGAAAAAGAAAATAGAGTTCATAGACACAACCATGTACCATCATGGGTTGATAAAGATACTTATTGAGTTTCATTTAAAAGGCATAGGAGATACCTAGGAGGATTTCCTCATTAGAAATCATTTTCAAGAAGCACCAGAGTCACCCAAAGAAGATAATGTTATAAAAAAAAAAGAAAGAAGATTGGTATAACCATTAAAGACAAACCCGAGTCTTCATCACAAAAAGATGATGAAAATTAATATCTGAAGAACTGATAGAAATCAGGAAACAAATCAGAGCAAGAGGAAAGATAAGAAAAGAGAAAAAGAATGTAAGTCATCCACAACTTAGAAGAAGCTCTAGACTTAGAGGGTTGGAAAAGAAAACACCACCGAAAGGGATAAGGTTCATAAAATTAGAAGAGGAAACCCCAGAAACGTCTCCTGCTAACATCTCTTCTACACACAGTCCTCAAAATTCTCCTGACCATCATTTTGAAGGTATCCCAAGCATAAGATCTCTAGGCATAAACCTAGTACAATAAAAAATATATGATTATATAGAATCAATGGAGAAGAAAAGTGCCTCAATGAATCCAGAACCCTATGTCAATCCACAAGAACCTCTAATTGACACTCTCAAATAGGAAATTTATGTATTAGAGATATTGAATAGACATATCAAAAAGAAGAATGAAACCTTGAAGGAACAAAGTAAATTGGACATGAAACCTTGAAGGAACAAAATAAATTGGACAAGGCTATTCATGATAATACCATTCTGCATCTAGGATTGTGGTATAAGAAAGATAGGAAGTTGAAAAGAAAGAATAGAAGTCTGAATAGAAGAGTCATCAACCTCAAATATAGGCTTCTTGTGAGGAAATCCAGAATGACAATCACTTCAAAGAAGAGAAAAAGAAGAAAATTGTATGTACTAACACAAGTGTCTGAGAAAATGAATTAAAGAATAAGAACTCACATTTTTGGAAAATTGCATGAGAAAATACAATGATTTTGCAGTGGGGGTATGTTGAACATCATAATTACCTTCCCCTTGACATTTTTTCTCACATTTTTCTCTTGATTTCTCACAAGACTACAGATCCAACCAATGATAAATGCTAGATTTTGTCTTAGGAAAGCATTAAAATTATCACCATATTATAGTTTCATGTTCTTGCTATTTAATAGATTTTTGAAAATTTGCTACAAAATGCAGCCTATTCTAAAGCTAAATGTGGGTTCCATAGCTACTCTCATGGTTTTTAAGGTTACATGTTTCAAATGAATAACTGGGCCACATGGACATCTCCAGAATCATCTGCACATGGATTCTATCCTACTCACTCGGTCCAGATTGACATAAAAGCATGCCTAAAATCATGGTCAAAGATGGAGTCAAATATGTTATCTAGTAGTAGTAGGATTCTTGATTTTCTCTTTCATAGCTAATCAAGAGTCTAACAATTATGTTGAAGAGTTTATGCGGATTAAGCCACTTGTAACTGATCATAAGTTGAGGAGTTAATGCAGATTAGGCCACCTGTAGTTGATCAGAAGTTTAACAGTCTCATTATAATTAAAATTAAGCCACCTGTAGAATGTCTTATTATAAACAGTCATGATAGATTTGGAACAAGCCACCTGTAACAATATTTTCTCTTAGATAGTTATGTTGTTTTTCTATAAATATCGGTTAAATGAGACCAAGAAGTAGTTAGAAGCTAGAAGGAATTACAAGCTTTTGTTAAAAACTCTGTTCAGACTTCATTCTGTTGATACTACAAAATCTATTTTGTCAATGGTGGTTGAAAAGGGCATCTTTAATTAGTTTTCATCTAGCCACATCAGTTGCAGAGGGCCCCTACATTGAAGGAGGTTTTTCACTTGTTTTTTTACTATGTTTTTTACAAGTCAGTTTTCTCTAGTTTTGTTTCATTTCAGTTTGTAACCAATAATGTAAGGATAAAAATCACAACTGTGCAAGTCTTGTTCTTCTGAGATATTGTATGAGAAATGACTGAATGAGAAATGAAGTAATGAAAATAAACAATTGCTTAGCTTCTTACTGTTTTGATTACTCATTTTCTTAGCATGGAACTATCAATTAGTTGTATTAATAGATGTTCTCAAAACCATTTCGAAATGATGACAATTATAACTTAATTGGTTGAATATCTAATTCATGCAGTGATTGAGCTTACTCAACACATTGTTAGTTTACAAACTGTCATCTTTTCTTTTTTGTGTTTAGGTCATTACTTAGTTGCATCACTTGACATTCCAAAAAATCATTTCAAGGAGATTGATTCTATCATGTTCCAAAATTGAATTGTTGAATGGCTAAATGAATGCAATTATTGAATTACCTTCTACATCGTTATTGCTTTTGGTTTTAAGAATTAGATCCATGGATTAGGACTAAATGGTAGATAAGGTATATGCTCTATTTCTCTTATTAGGTCCTAGCTAGTTAAAAATTATTCTTGGTCCATTTTTAGGAGATTAGACTACTTTAGGAACCTATCCTTCCTTTAAAACTCATTAGATCCATGTAAATATCTCATAGATTGTATATTCTTAAATATCTAAGAAAAGAAACCCCCAAAACAAACATAAAAATACATAACAACGGAGTAAGAGAAAAGTGAACTAAGCACATATAGTGCATCACACTTCATCAGTCTACAAACCTCGGTTGATAATTCATGCAAGAAATTTAGGACACTAAATTGACTAAACAATAACTTCCAATGGCTCAGATTAAATTGATGAGCTCATTATTATTCTCTACCTAGCTACTGATTTGCCAAGGTTAAACAGTTTGGCTAGATATTTATTCTCTATCTATATACATGAAATTTAAAGAATGAATGAGTCAAGATTAAGCTATCTGACCATCGTGGATTGTGGCCATAAATATGAATTTTCTTTTCTCCCAACCTCTTCAGAATTTTGAGGCCAACAATCAGTGCTTCATACTCTACCTCATTGTTTGAGCAATCAAAAGCTAACTTGTAAGAACTCATTCTCGCATTACGTGGAATTTTACATGAGTTATGTAATGGACCATGAATCCAAACACCAATCCCAACTCCTTATTTTCCCAATGCACCATCAACATCCATGGTCCAAAGACCATTTTTTTCATTCAGAAAAAGAACTTCTGAAGGTTGAATTGTTTGATCTTTTGGAGGATGGATCGTTGTCTCAAGACACTTTGTTTTCTATACTAACTCAGCAATATTTTCAAGAGGATTTACATGCTCATTATGTTTTCTTAAACTCTCATACCTATATTACATTGATAACACTTTATGTTCACCAAAAAACACTGATATCAAGCTCCTTTATATACTTGTCATTGCATACATGAAGCCTTAACCTAATTACTTGCTCTAATCCCTAGTGCAGCAAACCAAAAATCCTAAATTCACAAATACTCAAACATGACTTGTATATCTAGCCTAAAACCTATTTCTTTTCAATTAATCATTGACAAATCCTTAGAGAGATCCCTCTCTAGTTCAGTAGGAATAGCTACTGAAACTGAAAGTGTTTCGATGTTACCTCTTTCGATCTCCTCCTTAGCCTAGGAAATTGTATGGGATAACATTTTGGCACCGTTTCCAGGGAAATGATTGATAAATCATTCTTGGGAGTTATTTTAGAGCTTTCAAGAAAACTGGTTCTGTAGTTGACAGTTTCTAGTGTCAAAAGGTAAGCAGATTTTACAAATTTCAACAAGTTTAAGGTGTAAAAAAAAATTATGGCTCCTAAAAGACATACTAGGTCAAAGCCTGACCCAAATCCATATTTTATTGTTGAATACCTAGAAAAACTACTCAGAAAGCTCAAGTTACCTATCTCTAAAAGTGCAGTTCAAAAAATAAAAAGTACAACTTCTTTGCCTAAAAATCAATTTTATTTTGAGAAACTTCCTTTCGATATTCAGTTAGAATTTTCTCTTTCACAGTCAAAATTTGAGTCTTGCATTTTTAAAGTGATATCTGAACCTCTTCAATTTGAATCTCATTCCCATTCTTCAGAATCTCTATCTGCTAGAGTTAATCAACAGTTGTGGTTGAATTTTGACAAGCTTCAAAGTCTTGCTCACCAGTTCCAAATCACTACTGAAAAAGCCTATATGCAATATCAGCTTGAAGACTTACTATTGTTTCATCCTCTACTACACCTCCAAATACAACTACTACATCTCCAAATACCTCATCTACCTCATCCCTTCTTCCACCACCTCCATTAATGCCATCATATTTAACTACATAGCCCATTGTAGTACCTCCACGACCTCCAGCAATCATGGCACAATTTGTACCTCTTATGCTACCTACTCAACTTGTTTCTCTACCTCAGAACTATGTTCAAAGACTCCCACTATTTGATGGAAGCTCAGAAATCATAGCCCAACATCATGTTGATAAATTGATAGATTTTATTGATCTGGATGAAAATGATGAAGATGATGTTAAGATGAGAATAATAGCTCAGAGTTTTTCTGGAGATGTGAAGAAATGGTTTTGTAATTTGGATGCTAATTCTATCAATAATTCTCAGACACTAACAGAATTGTTCTTGGCACGTTGGCAAGAAAAGAAAAACCCACTATAGATTTTGGCTTAGTACAATTCTATGAAAAGGAATCAAAATGAGAGAGTCCAAGTGTTCACAACAAGGATCAATATGGTCTATAATTGCATCCCTGATGATATGAAGCCTCCTCCTGGTTTGGCACTTCTCCACTATCCTGATTCTTTCGACCTAGACATGGCATATTAGCTTAGGGAGAAGGACCCTACAACTCTTGAAGAAATGCAACGAAATGTAGTAAGTGTCGAAGCTAATCTGCTAATATTGAAATCTAAATCAAAGCCTGAGAGGTCTGAGAAGAAAATTGTTTTTAAAGAAGAGCCCTCATCATCTTTAGATGTAAAGCTTAACATTCTGATCAAAACCCTGGAAATAATGATGGACAAAATTTCCATAACAGATCGACAAGTGGAGCCTTCAGTAGGGAATCCGAACTTTCGTGGCTAACAGCAAGAACAGTTCAGAAATAGACAAAAAGAGCAGCGAAATCAAGATCCTCAAGGACAAGTAAGAGCTCCATTTCATAAAAATTATATTGAAGGCCAGGAAGAAGATGAAGAAGAGATTGTAGAAGTAAATCATTTCTTTGAAGAAGATGAGCTATGCACCTTTTTGACAGAGGAAGATCAGTTTTCTGAAGAATCTTTTGTACCAAGTGATCAATAGCTTGTACTTGTAAGTGATGATCTATGGGTTGTGAAAACTAAAGAATACCAAAGAGGATATTATAATTCTCTTATTCATTTGCAAAAATAGTAAAATGTAAGGAACAAAAATGCACCTGTGACATTGAATCAGAAGAGGAAAAATACACAAAAAGATACACAAAACAATGAAGCAGCTCCTGCAAATCAGAATAAAGAAAAATATGTTGTTATATTGCGACGGGATAAAACTAATGAAGCCTCTACCAAAAATGTGAGAAAATATAAGGAGGTTCAAAGTGAAAGTCATAAGAAGGAATCTCAAGCTAATGGATAGACAGAAAAGAAGGACATTGTTGCAAAAGAGGTAGAAAAGAAATCCAATCTATTTAGTTTAGAGAATGAAATTTCTAAGTTGAAAGTTTCAATTCCTCTAACTAAATTAGTGAAGAATGATAAGTATAAGTTGCAGATTGCTAAAATACTAAAGGTAGACCAGATGTCAGACACAGTTAATGTGGTCGATGATGATCCTGCAATTCTGTTTGGTCCAACCTTAGAAGGAATTCCTGAAGATAGTGAAATCCCACCTCTCTATATTAGTCTCAAATTTCATGACTTTATCCTCCATAATGCCATGTTGGACTTTGGTGCCTCACATAATCTTATGCAAAAAGTCATCATGGAAAAACTAGGACTGAGTATAACCTGACCCTATCATAACCTTTACTCTTTTGATTCGAGTAGAATGAAATGTCTTGGCCTTATCAAATATTTAGTAGTGTCCTTGGACCAAAATCTAGGCAAGAATGTGTTGATGGATGTAGTGGTCGCTGATATTCCTCCTCAGTTTGGTATGTTTCTTTCAAGGTATTGGGGGGCAAAGCTAAAAGGCACTTTACAACTTGACCTTTCATATGCTACTATTCTAGTATTTGGGCAACTCAGAAAATTCTATCGGGAGAAGAAGATGAAATTCATGATTATTAGCATGGAAAAACCCATAAATCACCCTATACATGTTGTACATACTGATCTTGATTCTTTCATTTTGTATAGTTATATGAATTCAGTCGATGATGAAAGTTAGCTTGTAGAAATATTAGAAGTTTCATATGTTATAAGCAGTGTGTAGAAAGTTGTGATTGTTGAAGAAAAAGAGATGAATGAAGAATGTTTGCAGCTAGTAAATCCTCTTGAAAAGATTGTTGAGCTAGTACACAAAACATAGTGTCTTGAGACAATGATCCATACTCCAAAAGATCAAACAGTTCGTCCTTCAAAATTTATTTTTTCGGATGACGAAAATGGTCTTTGGGCCATGGATTTTGATGGTGCATTGGGAAAAGGAGGAGCTGGGATTGGCATTTGGATTCATGGTCCATTACATCATTAATGTAAAATGCCATGTAATGTGAGAATGATTTCTTACAAATTAGCTTTTGATTTCTCAAACAATGAGGCAGAGTATGAAGCACTGATTGCTGGCCTCAAAATTCTGAAGAAGTTGGGAGAAAAGAAAATTTATGTTTATGGTGACTCCAAGTGTAGGAGAGTGATGCGTACATGCTTTGGAAAGCTGAAGGTATGAATGATAGACAAGTGTAGCAGGAAGGATGATATACGCGCACACTTGGCCAAATGGGCTAAGGCTTATGGAGCAAAGCCCCAACCTGAATGGGTGCACTTGTTCTGTCATACCCTGGATGACATCCTGATGAACTGGTACTTGGAAACAAAGCTTCGCCATGGTATAGGTGAATGGCATATTCTACGCAAAGGATTCATAATGGTGTTTACTTTTGAAGACTAGTTTGACTATATTGATAAAGTGCTAGAAGAAGTAAAAGTAGCGATCTTTAGGATACCACAGGATCCTTTGGATCTGATTCAACCCGATTGAACTACTCAGTTGATCCATGCACTGCAATGCTATAACGTGACTACTGAAGAAGAAGATGAGGATCCCCAAAATATTAACATCCCTAAAACAGAGGGTCACCACGAGGTTGAGGGACTGCAGATTGAGAATCCTGATATAACCACACCATTGAAAATGAAACAGGTAAATATTGGTATGGAGGTGGAGCCCAAATTTGTGAAGACTGGAGATTACTGGGATGATGCAATGATGGATAAGGTCATTGAATAGCTCCGTGAATACCAGGATTTGTTCCCTACCAAGTTTACAGATCTAAAAGTGATAATAGGGGACCTGGGCATTATGAAGATCACGTTAAAACCTGACGTGAAGCTAGTTAAGTAAAGACATTATCGTCTCAATCTGAAGTATAAGGAGAAGGTTTGCTTAGAGCTAGACAAGATGCTTTCAGTGGGCATCATTGAGCCCATAGAAGAATGTAATTGGGTAAGCCCAATGGTGGTATAAGAAAAGAAGCAGAAGGATGAAATAAGGATATGCGTAGATCTTAGGAAGTTGCATGATGCTTGCGTACATGATCCTTTCCTAACTCCATTCACTAATGAGGTATTGGATAATGTAGGTGGCCAGGGAGCATACTCCTTCATGGATGGGTTCTTCGGGTACCATCAAATCAAAATCACACCAGAGTATAGAAGCAAGATGACCTTCACGACTGAGTGGGGATGTTTTTAGTACACTATAATGCCTTTCGGATTAAAGAATGCGCTTATGACTTTTTCATGCATAGTCATTGCTATGTTCAAGGAATGTATTCATAAGTTTCTAGAAACACCATGTCATAAGTTTGCGCCTGATGCTAGATACTTGTCGAAGGTACCAGATTGCACTTAATTTGAAGAAATGCCTATTTTGTGTTCCTTTTGGGACTCTGTTGGGTCATGTGGTTTGTAGGTAGGGACTAATGATAGATCCTGTGAATATCGCAGTGATACTTAACTTGGAAGCACTGAGGAATGTGAAACAATTATGCCCAACCTTAGGACATACTGGGTATTACAGAAAATTTATCAAGGGCTCTGCCCAGATTATCGCACCTGTGGAAAAGTTGTTGAAAAAGGATGTCACATTCTATTGGAATGAGGACTGTAAGGAAAGCTTGGATGTATTGAAATAATAGATGGTCACCATGTCTATTTTAGTCTTCCCAGATTGGAAGAAGGAGTTTCATGTACATGTCGACGTGTCATGTATAGCACTAGGAGTAGTACCAACACAGGTTGGCAGAGGAGAATTGGACCATCCTATATCGTTTGCAAGCAGAAGGTTATCCAAGGCTGAGAAGAACTATTCCACCATCGAGTGCGAAGGGTTAGCCATGGTATATGCACTCCAGAAGTTTAGACACTATTTGTTGGGTGGACATTTTAAGATGTATACGGATCATTCCACATTGAAATAACTAGTCAATAAGCGTGTGTTGGGGGGGAGAATCTATAGGTGGTTTTTATTGTTCGAGGAGTATGATTTTGAAGTTATTGTGAAGCCTGCATGACTGAACGTAGGACCAGACCATCTGTCGCACATCGAAATAGGGGAAGATCCCACTAATTTGGAGGAGGGATTTCCTAACATGCAACTATTTGGAGTGAACATTGTGGATGGTCATATCAAAGAAATCATACACTTCCTAATGATAGGAACTATCTCAGAAGGTTAAACCATCCAATAGAAGAAGGAGTTAGTGGTGCACGCAGCAGACGTTTATGTCATTGTTGGGCATCTGTACAAAAAGGGGTATGATGAAATATTGTGATGATATGTACCAGAGTTTGAAATTTGAAACATCCTCGCAGATTCTCATAGGGGTGCTGTGGGAGGTCATTATGCAAGAAGAGTGACCGTGCAGAGGATTCTACGCGCAGGGTTGTGGTGGCCAACCCTTAATCAGGATTCAAAAGCTTACTACAAGGCATGTGATGTGTGTCAAAGGACAGGCAGGCCATTATAAAGGGATGAGCTACCTCTGAATCCACATATGATGCTATAACCCTTTGAGAAATGGGTGATAGATTTTATGGGACCCATCCAACCCCAAGGGAAGAAGACGGGAGCGTGGAACATTATCACCGTAATGGAGTATTTGACTCAATGGGCGAAGGCACAATCTATGAAGGATTGCACAGGCATGACTGCTACGAAGTTCCTCTTTGAATATGTACTAATGTGATTTGGATGTCCAAATATTTTGATGAGTGACCACGGTACGCACTTTCTGAATGAGACGATTGGCGCGCTAACGAAGAAATTTTAGGTACATCACCAAAAGAGCATGCCTTATCACCCACGGGCTAACGGGACGGTGGAAGCATTCAATAAGGTTTTGGGAACTGCGCTGACCAAGGTTTGCACTGCTCAGCAAAGTGATTGGGACCTATGCATACCCATAGTACTATGGGCCTATTGAACGACATGCAAGAAGTTCACTGGACAAACACCCTTTAGGCTTGTATATGGTGTTGAAGCAGTGATGCCCATGGAATACATTGTGCCTATTCTGTGCATAGCGGCACTCATGGGTATGATAGATCATGGAGCCTTGCAAGAGAGGCTCGCGTAGCTGGTTGAGATTGAGGAAGAGAGATTTCTAGCTAGATTCCACCAATAGGTCCAAAAGCAACGCGAAAAAGCATGGCATGATTGGCACATTAAGCTGCGCACCTTTAAGGTACATATGATCCTTGTTTGTTGATGTAGAAGGCTTGACCCTTTTATCAACTTGAGAAGTAAACACAAGCCTTTTTCCTCTTTGATACATTATAGTCACCTCAGGGCTAGGTGCGTTGGGAACCTCCACTGACTTACTTGAAGATCCTACCTCCACCTGTTGTGTTGATATGTTTTGATGATGAAATAAAAAAGTAATTTCATGCCATTGCAAAGTTGTTTCTATGAATGAATCCCATGTCATGTTCTTCTCTACTAGCTAATGGAGAACTACAATCTTTATCAAGCTATGATGAAAAAGACTAGGGTAGTTTTCTTTGTCTTTCACGTATACCTTCTGAGACATTTTAGCAAGGCTTCTACATAGATAATTACACATGTTGAGAGGTTTTTGCGCTGTAAAGTGAATTAAAATCCTCATGCGATATGCATAAAATCTAGAAAGCCTTCCCTCACAGGTCAAAAAATTCATTACAATCTTCATCAAGGGCACATACTTCTCCAACAAATACCTAAATGGGATGATGTATGTATGGGTCTCTCTATAGGGTGATTTCAAGAAAGACCTGTAATGTTAAAGGTCCAAACTCATACCTTTAAACTAGTATTCTCCATGATCAGGTATCCTTGTAGCAAGTGAAATGGCAACAACTAAAAATGTAAACTCGACCCCTGCTATGATAGCCCTTTCCCCTTTCATATGGGTGGAAATCCAATTATTTAAGTGTTCATGGAAACCTACTTCACATACCCTTTTACAAAACCCTAGACAATTGACATCTTCAAAACACTGCTTGATGAAAGGTGAGGAGTTGATTTCTTTACAGCTGGTGGGCTCATATCTAAGGATTTTGCCTCCTTTATGGTGTTTTATCCTTTTTGATGGTGAATAATCTCCCTCCATTATGATAGAAACCCTAGATAATAGGGAAATGGAAAAACAATGAGGAATGAGTGAAATGATGAAATGAGGGAGTTGGGGAAAGGAAAAGATGGTAGGAAAATTTGAGGAGGTGAATAGGGGTTGCAAGAAACTTATGAAGTTTAAAATGGAGTGAAATGAGGGAAATAAATAATTAGGAGAAATTGAAAAATAGTGCTACTAGGAAATTTGCTCAAATTGCTAGGTATGAGCTAGGGTTTATATAACGGTGAGGCAATCTAATGATTGATAAGCTATTTAGTGAATCAAAGGGTGTTTTAAACATGTAAAAAGGTGTGAGGTGGAAGATTTACATGTTTTCAATATCAAAACTAACCAAACCATTAGTTACACTAGTGCTTGCAGCATGAAAATTTCACCTAAACCCTAGATGAAGAGAACTTGCATTTGCATTCATCTTGCCAAAGGAAAAGGATAAGAAAAAGAATTATACTTACCTGTGAACAAGCTTAGAATAGGAATAAATAGGATTGCAAGATAAAAATCTTAATTTGGGTGATTTTGGATGAGTTTAGGGCTTCTCTGGCACAAGCACAACATAGTTCATGGAAGCACAATGCAATGTCCAGAAGCATAGTGCTAGCCTCAGAAGTGCAACGTAGTCTCTAGAAGCGCAAAGCCACCAAATTTTGTCCAATTTTTCCTAGGAAACCCATATTTTTCACCAATAGATGGGAGAGATCAATGAATAAGGGAGGTTAGGAGGCAAATGAAACAAGTTTGGGACTTTTTGGGTTTTTATAAGAAAAATATGATTCTCTTTTTAATAAAAATGGGACCCACATACCTTTCCAAAACCTGATTTTCACCTTTTAAACTGGGCCACTTTGGAGAATTGAAACCTGGGCTTCTTTTTATCTTTTTTAATATTGAGACTTCTTCTTTTGGAACCTTGAGATTTCAACCATGAAGAACCTATGAAAATTTATAAAAACTTGTGTAAAGAGTAGCTTATCACAACTCATCTAATGATGGATTCATGCATGGAATGAGGATGGACCTTGAAACCCTAATGACCTAATGAAGATGTCAGACTGAATGAAATGGTAATGATGATGACTGATATGATGCAGATATCCTCTTTATTATGATTCCCTCATCTGAGTGAAGTACGCGACCAACATGTGAGATTTTCAAAAGAGTGAAGACATTTCTAGACAAACTAGTCAGTGACCAAATTTTACTCTAAAAACCTATTGACATGATAAAATTTGACCTTGAGACCCTTAACAGACTTGGTAAAATAATATGTGATCACTAGTGATAGGCAAACAAGACTGAAACTAGCAAATACCATGGCTAAAACATACTTCAACTCACTGCTGCTACAACTGCAAACTACTTTAGAAATTTTGCACTAGATAACACATGCAACTTGTAGGCGCTTCTCCAAGCTCTCACTCACTCGACACAAAAACTAGATAATCAACCAACTCACAATGAGATATATCCAATATGAAGATGAACTCAAGTGCTCAAATCAATAATTAATCAGAACTATTGAGCTCAACAATTCATATGCTAGATTAGATCTAGATTTAGATCATTGACTCAATCAACCACTAACTCCATTAGCCTTTTTTATATTTTCAACCTAAATCAACTTATGGAGGTCACACAAAATTTTCTGACCATAAACAAAAATGTTTCAATTGAGGATGTCACCAAAACACAAAAATTAGCTCAACAGCATGCGGAATATGGAGAAATTTTAGTGAAAACACCATATTCGCTCCCTTAACATTGACCTGGAAGTGATTGGACCTATAACCACTCCCTTGGGTCTACCCTACCAGCGACTAGAGCATAAAACCACTTTGTTGACCCATCATGCATGTGATTGGGGCTAAAATTCAGTGAAAGCATTAGTTCTCCATTCCATAATCTTCGCCACCTGTTGGACCATATTCATCAACATATGAACACTCCTCCAAGCCACTGAGATAAGTGTGAAACTGATGAATAGTCAAGGAACAAGTCAATGACATGCAAGACCTATTCTACCAACCTTAGAACAAATTCCAACACCCCCAACTCCTTAAGTAGTAAAAAGTACATCTCTAACACATGTAGAAACATCTACAACATCTCCAGTTCCTAAAGAAGCAACTCCAAACTCCTGTATTAGCAACATCAAGGAATACAAATTCCTCCATCACTAGTAGAAGAACCTCCAACCCAAGAAACTAGATATCACATGTAGTAGCACATGCAATGTCTCCAAGACATGAAGAGACATGTGCAACATCTAGAGAAGCACTCCAACCACTTGCAGCAGTAGTATCTCCAACCAGCTCAACATGTCAACCTCTGACTAATCACAAATGTGGAATCCATTTCCAAATCAATAACTACAAAATCATCAAATCACATCCACTAGGTCTATTCATAGGATGTTGACATCAATGCCAACCAACAAGAGCATCAACCAAACATATATAAAAAAACACTCATCACGCACGCATATGACCATCAAAACCTCCATATTGTTGACATCAATACCAACACATTCACTGATTGTTTTGTGCACTATTAGAAATATGGAAATAATGTGATGGTAAACGTTATTTGAATTTTTGTGAATGTAGAAAATTCCATAAGGGTATGGTCTCCAAGACTTGCAACCAGGGTTTGATAAAATTAGTTAAATCAACTTGTATTCCATTAAATTAGATTTCCACCATAAAAATACAACTTAATCAATTTTATAACAAAAACAAAAGGCATGCTAAAATGAATATTAACACTTCCACATTGGATGAATCGAACTGAAAGAGGATCCAACATATGAAATGCCACCACTCCTTCACCATGTCATTATACATGTTAACCACAAAAGCCACAGGAAAGTGTAAATCATATGAGGATAGAAAATGTTGACCATCAAGGTTCTATGAGCTAGCAACCTTGGATTTGAGATTTGAGATTGTTGAAGGAAAATGATTTGAATATTTGGAACATAATTGAGATTTCAGAATCAATGAGAATCGATGGTGAATGAAATGGTTTGTTACGGTGCAAAATTGTTTAATTTGGTTTCATTTGTTTGTATAGGTTAAACTTTGACAACATCATGGAACTAAGTTGAAGCCTAACTAGATCATTAAAAGGAGGAAGAAAGACTCAAATATTTAGGCCAAAGATAAAAGCTCATTGACATACACCATTCATGGCTTGTCGAACTTCTAATCATTTTTGCATATTGAAATGAGATTTTGTCTATTCTAATGCCTCTTATTTGTACATGCAGGTTCAACTACATTATTTTTTGTAGTAGTAGGAAGTATGTTCATTGAATATATTTTTTTTTTTGGCAAAATCGACTGCTATATTAAAAACTGAAAAAAAGAAGAAGCGAGAACATATGTTCCTGAGATACATGAAAAGCAGAGGAGGCTTTGGATCTAAGGAGTTACAGAGAGCAATTATCTCCTTAGTCTTGCTTGTTCCGGGTTTGAGAGAGACTAAACTAGGATAAATTCTGACAAATTGAAGCCCTAAGAACTGACATTTGCAAAGCATCTGAGATAAGTTAACAGAAGCGGGGAGGTAGTCCACATTAGGTGCCGCTATTTACGGAAAGAGGCGACAAGGATCAGCTACTGAGTTTGGGCAAAGGAAGAGAAAATAAATTCATCTAGGTCACATTGAAGCCCGGAACCTGCACAAACCAAGGGAAAGAAGAAACGATTCTGGTAGGAATGAGTAGAATTGGTTAGAGATAGCAGATTAATGTATGGAACGATTCTATGCCATATTCGATCGTTGTTAATGATCCTATTGCAAGCGTGGAAGATCTGAAACTGTTTCCACTTGATAGAGTTTCCGGATTAATGCTGGGAGGACTGAATCGAATCATGGCAAAGGCTGTAGAGACTCCTCTATATTGCATATCAGATTGCCGATTGTCCTGTTGCGGGCCTTATTGGCATGCCTATCTGCTTGCTTATTTAAAGAGCGAAGGATGTGGTGGTACTGCAGTATTCCCATTTTCTTATGCAGGAATTGGCAACGCTGAATTACCTACTTTAGGAGAGCATTCAGAGAATTTTTATTTTGAGCCATTAAACTAATGACTATAGAAGAATCTCCAAAGACTTTTGTTGATCTTATACCAAGTCTGTTAAGTTGTTTTAGACCTTGATATAGGGCCAATGCCTCTACCCTGTTATTGGAGATATTCCCTAAGCCCCATTCATAGAAGAGGACACATTCCCCATTGGCATTGTAGATCACACCCCCTGCTCCTGCGATACCTGGGTTTGACTTGGATGCTCCATTGAAGAAGAGGTAGAAACTGTTACATTTTTGCAACCAAATTGCGAACTCCTCCTCTTCGAGCCTTATATTCCAACTGTGGGTTTCATGTCTGCGCTGAGCTCTCATTGTATTGCCATTCTGAATGCTGTGATTTTTGTCCAAGATGTCGCTGATGAAGCTCCTTTCTTCCACACTGTACATAGTTGTATCAATATTGCTATGAGTTTTGACAGAGATAGTTTTAAGAGCGAGATTTTTTGCCTTGTTGCAGGTGGATCTTGAAGTCGAATTCTTATCCTCAAAGATTTTTCTATTTCTAACAAACCAAATACTCCATAACATGGTGTATGGGAGAATGTTCCAAACCCTCTACACTAAATTGATGTTATTATTTTTCCAAGGACAATTCTTTTTCCAGTATTGTATCACTTCACCTATGGAGTGCTGGGTGACCCAAGGGAAATTATCAATGGGATACAATTATTTCCAGCAGTCAATAGCAAAAGAATAGTATACAAAGAGGTGTTTCATAGATTCTTCCGTAGCATAGTAGTTGGGACAGCAAGATGGACCGTTGATACCTCTCTTTTGTAAATTCTCTGTTGTTAGGATTTTCCCTTTAAGCAAGGTCCAGATAATAAAATTAATTTTGGGAAGGGCCTATGACTTCCAAACCACTCTCCAGGAGTTCCATATTGGCATAGGGAAAGTGTTGTGGCAAATTTGCTGGTGGGCTACTTGAACTGAGTAATTAGAGCCAGTTGGGTCCCAACGAAAGCCATCCATCGCATTCTTTTTGAGGGGAGCTTTGTTTTGGAGAAGGGACTGCAGAAAGGCAAGGCTAGGATTGAGAGCAATGGGAACATTAGGGAAAGACCATCCCAGCCAAAGGTGGGATAGAGGATCCCAGCTAGAAATATGATCCAGATAATGGATACCCTTGCTACTGAGAAAGGAGAGTATTGGGATGGTTCCTACATGACTTTTTATAGGTTATTGTCCTAGAATTTTATCAGCACCAATCTTTATACTGTCTCCTCCCTTGGGAACTTTGGATATGTTCTGGGCAATGAACAAAATAACGTTTTTTCAAAGGCTCCAGATTTTTGAAGAATCTCTATTGGGTATAGTAGAATCAAGCAATTGTTGTCTCGGGCAGTTCAGATATTTGGTTTCCAGAACCCTTTTCCACCATGTTGAAGGACCAATGATGAGCCTCCAAACTATCTTCCCTTCGAAGGCAAGATTTTGAAATTTGGGGGATCTGACACCGAGACCTCCTCTGTCCTGGGTTTGAATGACTTGTTTCCAGTTGACTAAATTGAGTTTCTTTTTATCGGTTTTCCCTCCTTGCCAAAGGAAGTGACGGAGGATAACTTCCATTTTGTTATGAAAGGAGAAAGTGGCTTGATACAGAGAAAATAAATAAAGGGGGAGAGAAGAAATACCAGATTTAAGAAGGATGATCTGGCCTGCTGGATTGAGCCAAACTGAACCCCACTGCTACACTTTCCGCTACACCTTGTCAATGATGATGTCCCAAGATCCTGCCTTCAGAGATTTTAGGCTCACAGGCATGCCCAAATAGGAAAAATGCGTCCACTCAAGGTTGCAAGTGACGCCAAAGATATTAGCGATATTATGGATGATCTGATTTGATGCATTCCATCCGAAAATACAGCTTTTTAACTGGTTAACCAAACCTCCTGAGTACCCCATAAATTTGTCGAGAAGAGTCTTGAACCTTCTTGCTATAGTGGTGGAGGCTCCTCCAATAAGCAAGGTGTCATCGGCGAACTGAGAGTGATTGATGTTCTTGGCTCCATTTCCAAATTTGATTCTAGTGATGAGGTCCATTCTTCTATTGTAGTCCAAAGCTTGGCTAAAAGATTCAGCCATAAGAATAAATAGATACAGGGAGAGGGGACAACCTTGTCTGAGACCCCAGGAGGATTGAAAGGCTTCACCCAGTCTACCATTAACCAAGGGGGAAATCCAAGGCCCAGAGATGCAAGCAGTGATGAGGCTGATGAAGGGCAACTCAAAACCCATCTTTTTTAAATCAACAGTAAGGAAAGAGTGTATAACTTTGTCAAAGGCGTTGGCGAGGTTGAGTTTGAGGATAAACCCTTTCTCCTTCCTAGAGAGGCTCGAGTGGATGGCTTCTTGAACTAAAAGAATGGAGTCAGTAATTTCTCTGTTGGCCATGAATCCTCCTTGGTTGTCCGAAATGAAAGAGGGGAGGAGGGGTTAAAGGCGAGCAACAATGATTTTAGACAAAGTTTTGTATGAGGAGTTGCAGAGGAAAATGGGTTTAAACCAAGCAAACGAAGTGGGCCTATTTTCTTTTGGGATGAGAGCCAAAAAAGTAGCATTGGTATATCCACCTATTTTTCCCTTTCTATGAATCCATCTGATCATCTTAGTCAAGTATTTTTTTATTAAACCCCAAAAATCCTTATAGAAACAAATGGGGAATCCATCAGGCCCAGGAGCCTTATCAAGATTCATAGACCAAATCGTTCTTCTGATTTCCTCCTCTTCGATTTCTTTTACCAGACTGTCATTAATTTCTTTGGTAACTCCCTTGGGCAAGTATTGAAGAAAATCATCGTAATCCTCTTCTCCTTTGGTTTCAATTAGAATCTCTCTATAATAATCAATGGAAGCTCTTATGATGGCCTCTTGGGTGTTTTGCTTATTGCCTTCATTGTCCAAAATTGAGCTAACATTGTTCCTGATTTTTCGAGTCGTGGCCTGTTTGTGGAAAAATGTTGTATTTTTGTCACCATCTTGTAGCCAGAGTTGCCTTGACTTTAGTCTCCATTTTATCTCTTCTTCTCTGTTTATATGATTCAGCTATGCATAGAGATCACCTTCTTGCTCCTTATTCTATTGAGAGAGACCATGAAACTCTATCATTCTTTGGATGCATTCAAGATCATTTTTATTTTATTTTTTTGGTCTCTTCAGGTTCTTTGTAATTAGCTCTTGCCCACTCTTTGATCGCCTGTTTAATTATCTTTAGTTTGGTTTCCCAGATGAAACCTGGTGAACCTTCAATGTGCTAGTTCCAGGATCCTTGAACAATTTCTCTGACTGTCGGGTCCCAACTCCAGAGACGATTGTATTTAAATGGAATTGCCCCAAGAGGGCAGTGGATTTCCAATGTGAGC
Organism: Pinus taeda; assembly: GCA_000404065.3. Taxonomy (NCBI): domain Eukaryota; kingdom Viridiplantae; phylum Streptophyta; class Pinopsida; order Pinales; family Pinaceae; genus Pinus; species Pinus taeda. The sequence continues at coordinate 356,613 of APFE031313648.1, forward strand.
ATTATGGGGTAATGATCCGAGGCTGAGGTGGATAGAATGTTAGCGTACCCCACAGAAAAGGAGGAGAGGAACGAAACATTTATTAAGAACCTGTCCACCCTTTCCATTATGTTTCCAATTCCAAGCCTACTGTTTCTCCAGGTGTACCTGCGATTTTTTGGAACAATGTCCACAAATTCATGGTCCCAAATGATAGCTTCCAAACGGCCTCTGAAGGGGTCAGGTGAAAAGAATCCTCCCATTTTTTCATTGGCATGAAGGATCATATTAAAATCGCCAACCACTATAATATTTATAGTTGTTTCACCGTCGATGCTTGCCTTCAAATCGTCCCAGCAGCTTTCCTTTTCTCTATATTGTTTGGGAGCGTATACATTATAGATAATTGTAGTTTGATTGTCTATTTTATTTTCCAAAACCATTCTGATCCAATGCTGGTGTAGATTTTCTGAAGTGCAGTTCCATTTGCTATGAACCCAAAGGGTGGCAATACCTTTGAAGGCTCCTCTTGAGTCACTGGTACAACCTTTATAGTGTTTCTGTTGATCTATTATTCCTCTTATTTATTTTTGCTCTAGCTTTGTCTCTTGAATCAAAATAATTTCTGGCTTTTCACTATGTATAAGTTCTCTGAGGGCTAAAACTTTGGAGGGGTGCCCTAGACCCCTACTATTCCAAGATAGAATTTTCATCATTGGATTTTTGGCTTACACAGAGGTGCTTGCCTCTCTTGAGTTTTCTCCTTCTCGTGTTTCCCCAGGATGAAAGCTTCTATAGGAGTTTGAGTGCCCATGGTTATGTCTTTCTAAGCGTTCTCGTCTCTATGCTACTTGGCAGATTTTCTACCAGGACCTGATTTCTTGAAGGAGTCGCAGGAGGATCCATGGTCTTTGGACGAGCTTTTTGTAAGCCTAGGAAGGGGGGGATCGAGAGAAGCCTGTGAAGGGATGATCAGGAGGGGAGAAGGATATGAAGGATCGAAGGGGAGTGAGGGGGGCTAAGAAGGATCCTCGTGGGGAGGATTGAGGGATGATAAGGCAAAGAAAGGGTTAGAAGAGGAGGGGAGGGTTGGATCAGGAGGGGGATGGGTATAAGGGGGAGAGGAGGATAAGGCAGGATGGGGAGCAGAGGGAACAGGAGGGTCATATTCCAGAGGAGCTTTGGATGCCGGGGTAGACTTCTTCTTTTTGAAAGGTTCCCATTGGCCTTCTTGATCACCACTCTCTGCATCAACAAGTTTAGCACATCGATTGGAAAAATGGTTGTATTCATGACATACCTTACATTTAAAGGGGATCTGCTCGTAATCAAGCTGCTGAATATGGATCCACTCGTACACCTTCTGTTTTATCGCTTCGGGGAGTCCTTTGCCAAGGTCAACTTTGACGCAAATCCTCACACAGGCCTACATGTTCTCTTTTGGTTCGCTACGGTCGATGTATTTGCCAACTGCATTCTCGATGGCACGAATAGATTCATCTCCCCAGCAGTGGAGTGGGAGATGGGGAAGACGAACCCAAACCGGAACATCACTGGGGACGTCCAGTTTAGGTCAAAATCTGGATTCCATTTGTTGAGGTACAGGCCTCTCGAGTCCATGAAGTAGGGCCCGTTTCTGAAAATTAAATCCTTGTCCTCTTTAGATTCGAAGTGGAATGTGAAATATCCTTTCCCACAAAACCTAATGGAGATCTTCCCTTGAATTTTATCAGTCCAATTTCTCTCCACCCATCTTTGTATGGTTCTAGGAGAAGGCCAGAGGCCTGTGAGTTGACCTATGAGGCCTTTTTCAGCCAGAGACAGAGCAGCCATGCAGGGCAAGACTAGGGGTAACTAAACCTCTTGGAGCCCATCCAATGTCTTCACAAATTTTGAGAGGGCAGGCCTGGGGCATTGCGGAGGCAGCGATTTCACTGAGGCAGAAAAAGTGTTTTGAGGATCCATCCCTTCCGAAGGGGGATCTAGAGGGTCCAAGACAGGGGCCATGGCTGGGGCCGAGGCCCAGGAAGCCGCTAGCAGATCACCGAGAGATCAAGGAAGGCATATGCAGGAGCTACAGCGAACCAACGAAAGATGGATTCTTTCCATGATCCAAAGAAATATTATGGAACAATATTCTAGTGAGTATGTTCGTTGAATATTATTTCCATATATTCTATTCAAATCCAAACACAATTTTGTATTTAAATGAATGAAATCAGGCCAAGCTTGATCATCAAGTAATCGAATAAAGCCAAAAAAGTTTTGGCAAGGGGTTGAGAGCGAAAGGGGGGAACTAAAAATCATGATATTATTAGATAAATATTTATTTAGCCTATAGAACCTTAAAATTGACATTTGCATCCTTCAGAGATTACTAGAACAATATTTTGTATGATTTTTTGTTTAACAAACTCAAGGGGGGTTCCCATCGACCATTATAAAAGAAGTGATGCAATTTTGAGAGGGGATCAGGGTAGTGGTAGTAGGATGGATCAATATAATAGAGTATAGTGGAGCACTCACATTAGTGGTCATAGGCTATAGCGAGAGGGAGAAAATATATCAAGGGGAATGCCTAATAATTTTTACTATGATTGTGGATACATTAATACTTTTTGTAAGTGTGGACTTGGTTTGATTTTATTCAATCAATTAGACTTATGTTATTTTCTCTCTCAATGGGTATTCTATTTATCATCTTGTATACGTTCTAGGGTTTGATTACCAAACATTAGGAAGATAGCATGTTTTTCTCTTGTGATTTTTATTTTATCAACAAATAGTCAAATATTTTCATTTCATTTAGTCATGTTTATTTAATTTCTATTGTTTAAATTCAATCACTTTTGCCTCTAGTGACATGTGTTCTAAGGTTGGTTTTGATCTATCCTTTAGTTTAATTTGAATTCTCGTGGTTTGATTATAGGGTTTAGACTATAATTGATGTTGTTTTCATCAAAAATAAATTAACATATATTCTATAAAGGTTTCGAAAGAAATTTTGTGTTTTATTATTTATTTATTGGTTTGATTCATAGATGAATGACCAAAACATTATTTGATCTTTCAAAATTTTCGTCGCTATCTTTTATCTTAGATTTTGAGCAAAAGAATGGTATATTAAGTAGCATTAGTTAGTAACTTAGTTAGTATTTCATTCAATGATAATTCTTGATGTTTTATTAATTAAAACGAGATTAGTTTGATATGTATTCATTTCAAAAAGGCTGAAAGCTTACATTTTTTTGTAGTTTTTAACATTTTTTTTATATCATCAAGAAATATCGATACTTGGGTTTATAATTGCGTCAATGATTTACTTGCATTTGAACATTCAACATATTTATTTATACATTCACTGCTAGTTACAATGTTTTCTAGCTTTTATTCTTTTTGTATTATATTTTGTACATTTTGTATTATACATATTGCAATTAATCTTTTAACTCATAGAATAGGTAAACAATAGGCTTATATTAACTTTTAGGATAGTTATGATTAAATTAAACATTAGTATATATTAACTATAGGATAGGAACACCCTTGTCTTTTCCTTCAGAAGAGGAAAAGGGAAAGGCTAAAGAAGCCTTAAAACTGTAGAAATTCCTACTCTAGATCAAAAGTTTATGCAATATACTAAAACACAATAAAAGATCTACTTCTACAACACTTTGCGGAAGCTTAATTGAATTGAGCAATATCAAGAGAACACATATAATTGAGAATGAGAAATCAATCACACATAACACAGAAGAAATAACTAAGGAAAGCCTCAGCCTAAAGCCCAAGTCTTTGTATTATCATACAAGTGGAAATCTTGTTCAAGTTACAAAAACAATCAGCTCTCAAGCTATCCTGCTCTCTCTGCAATCAAATAATACTGCCCATAGACAATCAAAGGCTCTCACAACCTTCTCCTCCACCCTCCAAGCCTCCTATTTCCTTGTGCAGTTTTTCCTGGGGTCTAGTACTTCCACTTGTGTGAATTCCCACCTCACACAACTCACTTGGCTCATAAATAACTACGCAAACCTGAAGGAGATGATTCCTTCTGCATGGATGAGTTTCCTTTATAGGAAAAATTCATCCAAATGATAGTATATTTTCCCTCCTCTGATCTCAACTGGGTCTTTCTCTGAACTGACATGCATGAGTTATTTATGAGAGAATATTCAGTGATCTGAAGTGCAGTAGTTACATGCATGCAAGCATTAACTAACTGAACTCACAATTAATTCAACAAAATGTTTGAATTAATCTAACTAGACTTGACTCAGTTAACTGAGCCAACTAATTATAACTCAATATTACAACTCATCCTTATCTCGTTAACTGATAGATAGATTCCTCAATCAATGGAGAAACTGTTGCATGTCCCCACATAGACTTTATGTTTGATTTTCCTTAACTAATTAACTCATGGTGAATTAATTAATTATTTTACAAACATCTTCTAAGATCAAATTCAAATTTTACTTCTCTATTTTAGTTTAGGGACTGACTAAAATAGGAAGGTATCCCAAAATTCTATTTATAGCAAAGCTATTTTTAGCACTTCCATTTTTCATTCCTTGTTGATATGTCCAACACTGGTACCTGAACTGCTATTTATAGCAGTGATACTTTTAGCACTTCTATTTTTAGCATTTCTTGTTGCCATTTTCAACAAAAACCCATCAAGAGTGACCCCACAAAATAGCTAGGGCTATTTAAAGAGCTCTGGTTTGGATCACTTCTCCCTTGTTGACAAAGATCATAAAACCCACATATCCATCAATCTTATCACTTGAATTCCATCCTTTTTCAAATCATTAAAGAATAAGTAAGAGGAATCATGTATACGTTTGTACATAAGTTTGCATTTTTTAGATTAAATGGCATCTAACATAATTTGACATTTTGTAATATTTGTGATTTTTCCTTTGTAACATACAATTTGTATAGTTAATTTCAATATTTCATTTTAGTATTAAATAACCTTATATTTTACATAGATTAATAATATTAAATATATAAATTATGTATTATAAATACAATAAATTACAGTAATAAATAACTTATTATTTTAACATTACTCTAACTTCTTATTTTTTATCTTTTTTCTTTCTTTTCTTTCTTTATTTCTCTTCTTTTCTTCTTTTTCCTTTTTCTTTTTCTTCTTCTTCTTTTTTTATTTTTATTTTTTTGTGACTAGCAGAATCAATAACACGTCAACCTTCATACTCGCGTGACATGAGGTTGATCTCCAACCTCTACCATTATAACTTCCATGTGCAATTGCGTCACACCCAAGCACAATGCATGAATAAGTCTAGGTTTGAACTTCTCACTGAACAGTGTCACAAACACTTTAGTAGTACATTTTCCGACCAACATGTTGCACCCCGGATAGATTTAACATTAGTGTAACTTAGTATTACATATTTAAAATAATAAATAGAGATATATTAATATAGTTATATTACATTATAGTATAAAATTGACACATATATATATAAAAGATCATAAAGTAGTATAGTAGTATTATTATATTAATCTTAATATAGTACTAAAGTGTTATAGAAATATAAATAGGTATGATATTATATTATCATATTTTATTAGCTTTACATTTAATATTATAGTTAATATTTTCTATTAAAATATAAATTATATTAGTGTTAGTATAATTTCACTTAGTACAGTATTATTTAACATAGTTATATAGGTATAATATAGGATTTATATTAGCATAGATTAGTATCTAACGTAACATTAGTATTAGGTTAGTATTAACATCTATTTAACATAATATAATATAGGATTAACAATTAATATTACCTTGACTTAATATCATATAGGTTTATATTAACACTAGTTCTAACGGGTCTAATTAGCCTTTCCTATTGACTTGTGATATTCCTCATTAATCAGCAACAGAAAGAGAAATATCATATTTATTCTCTTGCTAGTTTGTAAGAAAGCAACCCTTAAGCTAAAATGAGGGCCTAGTCATGCCACATTAGAATATGCTCCAATTAAAGGAGACTTCTAGGATGCTATGGATTTATTCTAAACGTAAATCCAATCTATAATATAAGTAGTAAAATAAAACTAATATATCCTATCTTAATTAAGATAAGATATAGTTCTTATCCAAAACAAGAGAAAAGTGATTAATAAGAATGGGATTTAACATGCCTCTTTTATGATGAATATCGAGCTATTGAAGAATTTTTAATAGTTGATATATTTATTACAATAGATTCTTTGTTTGAGAGATCAAAATTTACAAAAGATGCATCATTGGATAATGAAAGTAGTTCACTCCATTCAATGATAATTAATTCTAATTTAAAGGGAAAATTTCTGAGAAAATAGTTACTCAAAAATTCGATGAAGCATAAGAAAAAATTGGAAATAAATAACAGATCTATAAAACCATTAGATTAGATAGTTGATCTAGTGGACCATCATTATCATATCTAACAAAAGTGAAAAATGTGGAACAATTTGCATAGATATGCCATTAAAAAGAATGTAATTATATTAACAAATAGAAGTATATGAAAATATAATCAATAAAACATTATTCCCTTGCTCTCTTTTATAATATATCTCCAACAATATTTTCAAAATCATAAGTTTTTCCACTGGAGAAAAGAGTTACAGTTGTGCATAATCTCCCTCAAAATCCAGGACTAGAGAAATGAAAACCAAACCCCCAAACACTCAAATCTAGGTATTCCTCTCAATTATAGCTAAACTTATCCTTACTAAAAGTGCTTAGAGTCTCAAAATTGTAGAAAAGAGGAACCCCTTCCCCATTTTGAAAACTATTATTTATAATTTACAGAAAATATCCCAGAAAAGAGAGTTGTTAAAAGAGAGATTTGTCCCCTGATTTTTTGGTTGCTAACATTCATTCTCCTTTTCTACTGGTGTAATGTTATTGCTCCAAATCCTTGGCCTGATCACTCCAACAACTTTCTCCAAATGTTAGAAATTAAATTATAAAGTAATGAAACATATAAAATATTCTAGAAATACAAACACAAAAAGGCATTAACAAGAGAGACATATATATATGTGGTTCACCCAATTTGGGATACACTCATGCAAAAATATCCAATCCTTCCTTTTATATTATCCAACAAAATGAAGAGATACAACCCACTACAAATCCATTATATATTTCTTCTTTTCTCTCACACAATCTCCATTTTTTCTCACATAGAATAACACACAACCACAATACAATTCCCTCATATAAACCAAGGGTTGCCTTCTAGGGAAAAAACCCTAAATTAACAAAACTTATGATGTCAGGTCTTCCATTTAATGAACGCCTAAGATTGACTATGAAATTACAATATTTTACAAGGCAATGTTTCATCTAATTTTTTTCTTCAGGGTCACTGCCCCTGAACCCCCACCAATGGGGGCTCCAAAGAATTGCAGTCAGATCCCTAGACCCCCTTGGCACCAATAGTGGGGGGGAAGCCCCCCGACCCCTTGTTAGGGACTGGGATCCAAACACAGCTGAAACAAAACCTCTAAATTAGGAAGACAATCAAGCTCCACACCCAACACCAAAAATGTTGTCAAAAATACAATAAAAACCCAATTACATTTGCACATGAAAGTGAGATTATCAAAATTGTCACAACAAATTCCTCATTTTAAGTTAAAATTAATAAATAAAATAAAAAAGAGATTTGTGTTACATATTTCCCTCTATGGAGATTTATCTAGTAGAATTGATCATCTCAAATGAATTTGCAGCAATAAGAGGTTTTGAGCCAATGAAAATTATTCCGAAACAAACTCAAAAAAATCATTTTTAGATGCAAATTTGTAGTTCTAAATTATGTTATTCTTTTGGCATGGTAAATATTCATATTTTATTGAATTAATTCTTCTATATTATTCTTTATGATTTTGTCTTTTTGGAAATCCATTCTAGGCCTCATTTAGCTAAATAAAACTCAATATAAAATCTTCCAAAGTCCAAGTGTCAAAAGTGTCCAAATGCTAGAAACTTCAACTCTAAGAAGTTTATTAAAATTTATGTTTATAAATGTTATTTTTAAATTTTATTAATTTTATAAAACTAGAAATGAATAAAAAATAAAAAATAAAAGCTAAAATTTTAAATCAATTGAAACAAACTTAAATTAAATATTATATAAGATACTAAATACATGAAATATGAAAAATAAAACCTTCCAGAGTGCTATAGTCGGGATCACATCACCAGACATGTTTTTTTTTAATGTTTTAGTGTTTGCATTTTATATTACCTTTACCAAATAAAGGAGGTGCTCATATAAAAAAACACTAAAGGAAACACATCAGCTAAAGGAAAAGAAAAGGTGTCGAAACACTCTCATCCAAGAAAAGGTCAACTCCATAGATAAATGCTAATTAAAAGAAATATCATCTCATGAAACTTTTCCATTAGGATGCTTTTAAAGGCACATTCGTGCACTTTTAGAGGGTAAGCTTTATTATGGTATGAAACTTTTAAGCTTTAAGCAATAGTCGAATGCTGATTTTTCTATGTTGCACACATGATGTGATATAATTGAAAATAATGTTGACCTGATTAGTGATTTTGATTTTGATTTATATTTTCAAATTACATGTATCCTTAGATAATATAGATATATATTATCTAGAAAAATTAATTTGTCAATGATTAAATTTAGTTTAAATTTATAGTTGATACACACTATCGTATGCCTTGTTGTATCTAATCAATTAAGTATACCTTAATATACCTAAAATGTTTTTTTATTTTATTTTTTTATTTTTTTGTTTCTTTGATTTTTAAAATTATTTTATTTCATAAGTTCAAGTTATTCAACTATGTCCAATGTTTTATGCATTAATCAAGTTATTTAATTATGTCAAATGTTTTATGCATTAATTAGTGGATTGGATTAGATTCATAATATTGAGATCTACATTAATGTTATTGATGAACTTGGTTGATGGATAAAGTTTCATATAATACGACTTTATTAAACATTTTGAATGATTTCTAAAATATAAAATGACTTATTTTTAAGGAAATGTTATCATTATAATGTTATCCAATTGAATCACACAAGGGAGGAAACAAATGAAATGATTTGCTAAATTCCAGTGGCCATAGGAGAAATGAAGTCTACCCAAAGGTATTTTAAGGTTCCATTTAATGTCTAGGTATACATTTGTGACTGGTTGGAGAGTGTTTTTTTTAGCTTGACCACATTATCTTAATACCAATACTAAATCCAAGGCATCATCATTTTTCTTGGTCATTAATAACTTCATACCTTTTATTCATGGAATCAATAGAGGATTTTCTACTACTTATTTCCAAGACGAAAAAGGATATCATTGAAAACTCATTGCATAAGGTTTCCTCTTCAAATCAATTGCCAATAAAACATGTGATTAAATATTTTTCAGATTCAAACAAGAAATTATTGACAGTGATGGAAATTTGTCAACCAAGGGGATCTCCTCAATATGAACTCCCAACTAGACCTCACACTGTTTGGTGTAGGAGTCCCATTTGGTATAAAGGCTTGGTTTCCACACACTTGGAGATTTGAATTGGCTTTGGCTATCATCACATGAGAGTGTTATGTTGGTATCTTCAAATAGCAGGGCAAGTGCGCCTAGTGAGTGCCTAATGTAGCTTATGTTTGGGTTCTCTTAATGCAAAGGGGAAGATTGAAGTGAGCCTCTAAGTGAGAGTTAATAGTACCACCCAGTAAGAGACACACATGAACCAAAAATGGTCTATCCAACGTCTAGTGAAATAGTCCACATCAGACATGATAGTCGTTAAAACTGAAGTACAAGGGAAAACACGTACACCATCCAACATAGTAGTCCACATGGATGTGATGGTTGTTATAACTAGTAAACAAGATAGGTCTATCTAATATTATGTGGAGTAGAACACAAGGAGGATATTGTTAGCACCTAAATCTACCTTAGGTTGAAGGAAGGCAAAATTCAGGGTAAGCACAAACCACGCTCGGTCTGGTAGCTAGCCCTACCAGAACAAGAGAGGGCTCTCTCCGTATCACGCTCAGTGAATAAGTAAACGAAATGGTCTGAGATGACTTATAGTGAAATATTGATCTTAGGCTAGTAAGTAAATATGGATACAAGAAGCAATTTTTTATGAATGACTGAGTTTCTGGGATGGTATGGGACCAATGGACAGTAATGAGCAGAGAATTTAATACAAAGGCACATATTACTTCATGAGGAAAGATAGGCAGAAAGTCTAGCAATTAAATTTGAAGTAATGCAGAACGAAAAGATTGTTTAGGAGGGTGAAAAGGGTATAAACACATGAATCCTTTTCAACAGAAGAAGAACACATATGTGAAACTTTCCACAGGCAGAGCAATAAATATGAATTCTATCTTATCTTACTTAGAAAATTTCAGTAGAAATGAAGATGAAATGAACTGTGAAACATAACGAAATACATATGAAACATAAAGGGACACATTTGCTATACTCACAACCACATGAATCTCATGAAACAAAGCTGCTGCCTTTCATGAATTCTCTGTCAAAATATACAATGAAGAATTGAGTTTCTCTCCCACAGTCTCCCAGAAATTACAAGCCAACCAACCCTTTGCAAATGGTTTGCATACAATAAATAGACTATGCCATGAGGAAATAGAACAACCAAGAGTTGGGGAGTTTCTCAAACCATTACAAAATGGAGATGGAAAGCCAACCATTAGCTACATGTGCAGCATTACAAAAATGACAAATGGCTTGGGTGACTGTTTGCCTTCCTTTGCCACTTGGATAGAAGCCAAACTCTTTAAACTTTGCCTTAGTTTCCGAAAAAAGTGAAATGTATATGAGTGGGCCCACTTGGAGAACGTCGTGAATCGAAATGTCGCGAACCGGAAGTGATTTGGCCTTTTTCTCTATACGCATCGTGCCACTTTGCAGGCTGTTTTGAGGTACCTGTAGGAGTTCAAATTGTGCCCAAGTGTGCTTGTTGGAAATTCTGGCCTGTCTACTTTCCAAACCAAGTGAAATGTCTGAATTTGGTGCTCATTTACCCCTCCAAATCTTCATTCTCCCAATACTGCTTCCTGTGTGTCAAAATAGGGGCAGAGAGGTCATTGTTTGAGTGTTTTTGACCTCCTGGAGACTCAAATCATGCCTAAATTTCTTGTCCATGCACCAGTAGTCGTGATTTTTCATGGTGAATCCAAAAATGCAAGCCATTTGCAATTTGGGGCTCCCAATCCTAAGCGTCGCGCCAGTGGCGTGGCACACAGGGAGAAAACACTTGTGTTGTGACAAAAAAATTGCCATGTGACCAAAATTGTCACAAATTTCTTGAAATTTGGGATAGAGGTTCTCTAAGAGGTACTATGCTGGGCCACAGAGGCTTAAACCAAGATTTGAAGCCAATCTTGCTCTTTTTGCATCTTTTGCCTCTTTGTCGCTTTGCTCAATTTTGCCTTCAAGCTCCTTATCCGAGCCTTTGAACTCATGTTCCAAGCCCTATAATGATAATCCACCTCAGTATGGTTTTGTCCCTGTCGGCCTTCTCTAGCAGTCTCTCAAGGTGTATGTTGATCTGCTCGAGCCAAGACTCACGGTCATTGTTAATTTCTTGCTCCAACGGAGTGATCTCAATCCTCCTATGCTGAGCAGCTTAGCGATTCTCACAGATGTTTTGCAGCTCCATGATCTCATGCTGGTCCTCAAGCTGTTTTCTCCTCTGCTCCAAATACTTGATAATCCATTTGGCCCTCTCCAAATTGAGTGACAAGCCTTAGATCTCTGTTTTCTGCTCTTGGATGGTCATCCTAAGTTTGGCACTCTCCACATCTGCATCATCATCCTGAATGAGGATGAAGTCGGCCTCCTGTTCACCTGATGTCCCCTCATCATGCAGGGGCCTCTTGCCCTTGTCCTGTACCTTTGTTGTCGATGTCGGAAGCGAGGCCCCTTCCACCCCAGGTGGAGATAACACTCGCTTTGTTGCTGCAAACAAGTGCCTACTGCTCCTCTGATAGGTGATGAATGCTGGCATAGTAGTGGTCTCATGGCGCTCATATTGATGAGAAGGACCACCTATCTCATGCTCTGCCTCTGATAATACCTGTGAAGTGTTGAATATGTCATGGGAGATGAAGTCCTCCCAAGCAATGCCCTGCAATCCCAACTGATGATCCACCAAAATCCGGATAAGAGAAAAGTGATAAACATTGTTAAGTTGATGATGAGGGGTTTTGTGTTGCATGAAGGTGTTCATCCTCTCTATGTTCTTGCAAATGAAAAATGGGAGGTTCATCATCCGTACCCTCGTAAAGTGCATGAGCAACCTGATGTGGTAGGCATATAGACGAGATAACCTCCCCTCACAGCTGAAGTACTTCATGATCAATTTCATGAGAGGAGCATATTCGTCTTTCAAATATCTGAATGGAAAGACTCTTGTGAGCTACCTCAAGAAATTCACCTTAATGTAAGGCTCATAATGTTGCCTATCAACCTTCTATTTCTTGTGCCACTGTTCTCCAACATTCGGTATGTTGGTTTCTAATGAGATAGCTTCGGGTGTCAATGTGAAGGTGACCCCAGCCAAGATAGAGTGACCTCCATGTAGGTGAAGCACAAAAATACGAGCCAAATCATGATGAACTATAACATTAGCCACCCTTTGACAAAATTCAAAACATGATAGATGTTGGAAGCGTGACATGGCAAGAGGGCAGGCCTGCAATTCGGTGAGGGTGGTTGGCTCATCCCTAACATGTTTGTCACTCTTTTGATGTCTCCTGGGAGCCTCTTCTTTTGAGGATGAATCACTTTGTGTCTCCATCTCATACTCTGATGAATGCTCAGGTGCCATGACTGTTGTGTGTACTATACTTGGGCTGCCCTTTGATGATGGTGTGAGACTAGGTGTTGTTGTGATATCTGCCACCAAGGGGAACAATGAAAAAAGGGAGTACTAGGAGGGGAATAATATGATGGGAATAGGGATTATGGGGGAAATTGTGTTTCAAGGATATGTAGGAGGGTTTGGGGATTTTATAGGGTAGGGTTTTGGGGTTTTATGTTGACAAATGAGAGGAGGGGATAGGGAATAGGGTAGGACTGTTTTAGGGTAGGGAGAATAGGGAAAAATGGGATAGGGGAAATAGGAAAAAATGGGATAGGGGGGAAGGGAAAAATGGCGAAAAGGGGAAAAATGAGAGGGAGGAAGAACCTTGGCATCCACACACAAGTTTTCAACCCTAGCAACAATGGCTTTGATGTTTTTTAGTGGTAGGTTTTATGAGTTTTTGTTGCAACTATAAATAGCCATGAACCACCATAACCTTCACAAAAATTTGATGAGCAAGCCAAGACACAGACCCTACCTGACAATTAGAAGAAATTCCAAAAAAATTTGATGCAATTGGGAACAATTTCGGGCCTCTATGGGTGTGCACAACAGACCCAGTGCACTGTGCTCTTTATATGCGTTGAGCCCTTGTATTTTTTCTATTGCTGGGTCGTGCTCTGTGCGTCGTGCCCTCTATGTGCGCCACGCCCCTCTATGTGTGCGTCATGCTCCTCAAAATGACTCCAACTTCACTCCAAATGCATGCTTTGCACTCTCAATCACTTTGCTATGTTTCTCAATAACCTTGATTTTTACAATGACCTTGGCTTCTTGTGGAAACTTGTATATAAAGATTTTAAAGTCATGGGTTTAATTTTTTCTTCTCCAAAAACCCACTTTGCTAATTTTCATTTTGGCTTTTTTCACGGAGTTAATGCAAGATTGAATTTCACTTTTCCCTTTGAATTTTTAGCTAGAAGGATGAAATTTTCGGCACTTTTTGCAGGGGTTGCATGACAGGGCATTTGGCCACGGAAACCATGACTGCACCTGAAGAAATCAACTGGAGACTTTTTTGAAATTTTATCACAAATGACACAATGTTTGACCTTTCTTCAAAATAGAGTTTTGAAGAACAGTCGAACTCTATCAACATGATGATGAAACTCTTTGAATCATAACTTTGTAAGGTCCTTCCTTTGGCCTGCATGGCTTTATTGGTCATGTTTGAAGACCAAATTAACTAATCCCTGGACCTAATGACTGAAAATGAATCTCGTCCATTAAAAGATCGAACATTGACTGTCATGGACTTTAGTGAACCTTGACAAAAGACCTGAGCCAGCAGGTGCCAGACATGAGGGGAAATGAATGACAAGACCTTCTCTGTCAGATTATTGGCATGCCCCTAGCGGAATGCAGGTGGAGTGAATGGAGCGGGACACCTAAAAATGAAATGCATAAAGAGTTTTGATCTCTGATGGAGGACTAACAAGACCGACTCTAACATTGGCTCCAATGGGGGATGGTAGCTCCTTGGAGGTGCCACGAAGAGCAGATCTTTGGAAGAGCTAGAAGGTGCCTTCATCCATTGGGCTATGGGGTCATTATTTCGAGAAACAGCACAAGACTCTGACTCATTCATGAAACTAAAATGACCAAAAAATTGACTCAAATTTGACATTGAAATGACTTGAAGACTAACTGGACAAACTCAAACCAAACTGAAATAAAAATGGTATTTAAAATGACAGTGGAAGTAGCGTTAATAACTCAGAAATGGTACCGCTTGAGCAGCCGACCATTGATCGGCCCTCCTGGACAATCTTCCCAATTCATTTCCTTCAGAAGAAAGGCAATCTGACCCCGATATGCTGTAATCTTGAAGCGACCTTTCCAAAGATTCTCGAACTTGTCGTGCTTACCTTTTTCCTCATTCCTTGCATCCCACTCCAGCACCACATCATCCAACTGAAATTTTTCTGCCTTTGCTTTTCTGTCATAAATTTTCTTGATCTTCTCCTGTAATTTGGATGTGTTCTTGAAAACTTCTTCTCTGGTCTACTGCAAGTGGATCATTTGATTCAACCTTCTATACATGGGATCTTCTTCACTGCCAGCCTCCTGAAGAAATTTGACTACCGGGGTAGCGAGAGAGGTAGGAAATACTATATCAACTCCATAAACAAGCTCAAACGGTGACGTACCAATGGATTTCTTTTAACTAACTTGATCCACCCAAAGTGCATTGACCAACCTCTTGTGCCAGCTCTTCTTATTTATTTCCAGTAGCTTCTTGATGATGTTGACCAATGATTTATTAGAAGACTTTGCCAATCCATTTCCTTGCGGATGATAGGCAGTTGAGTGACCCAAGATGATGTGATATTTATGACAAAACTCTACCATCCTTTTTGATTTGAAATCTTCTGCGTTATCAGTGATTAACTTATTTGGGCAGCCAAAGCGAGACAAGATGTTATTTTCAAGGAATGAAATGATGACCGCATCTGTAGCTTGTCTGGTGGGAATTGCCTCGATCCATTTTGTGAAATAATCTGTCGCTGTAAGGATCCATTTATGCTGACTTGAAGAAGTGGGATGAATTTCACCAATGAAATCCAACCCCCATTGCTGAAAATGGGCACTCACTTCAATAGGCTTGAGTGGTAGAGGCTGTAACTTCTGCCTTCCTTCAAAAATCTGACACTTATGACATCTCTTGACCATCTTATATACATCAGCAAACAATGTCAGCCAATAGTACCCCGCTCTCAAAATTTTATTTGCTATTGATTTCCAAAAAAGGTGACCACCATAGTCTCCTTGGTGGCAGTCCTCCATGACCTTCTTTGCTTCCTTTTCCACCAAAAAATTTAACAGAATGCCACCGGGATCTTTCCAATACAGTACAGAATTTAGAATGCAAAACTTGGCAGCCTTCAACTTGAGTGTTCTCACTTTGTTTCTAGTCATGCCGGGTGGTGGTGATAAAGTTTTAAGCACATATATGATATCTGAATACCACGGAGAAAGAGAAAACATTTCAGATACCTGAATTGATGATCCTTCCTCATTCTCATCGGACATAGTAGCGATCAGATTAATGTCCAAGGCGTACAAGTTTGATTCGGCCATCAACTTTGCCAATCCCTGTCCTTTAACTAGCTTTGTGGGATTTATTTCCACATCATATTCCAGCAAGGCTGCAATCCACTTGCCTCGTCTTCCTTCTGGATCAGTCTGCACTAAAACATCTTTGACAGCAACGTTAGGAACATAGGCCAAAATATGAGAATGTAGAATATATACCCAAAAATCTTTCAATGCTTTCACAAGTGCAAGGGTTTGCTTCTCAATGATGTTGTATTTTAAGGCTACATCTCTTATAGCTCTGTTGAAGAATGCAATGGGTCTTTCATGATCATCTCTTTTATGCAATAACACAGTTGCCATAGTGTGCTCCGAAGCAAATGAAAACAATATAAAATCCTGAGTATAGTCCGGGCTGACTAGAACTGGAGTTGAGGAAAGAGCCAATTTGACCAAATTGAAATATTTTACAGCCTCCTCCGTCCATTTCACTTGGTTGTCCTTATTAAACATGTTTGTCATCTCTCTTATATGCTCAACAAGATTAGGTACAAAGCGGCGTAGAAAATTCATTTTACCATTGAAAGATTGTATCTCTTTCTTATTCCGGGGCAGGTCGATTTTTTGAATTGCTTGCACACGTGCTGGGTCAATACGAATGCCATCTTTTGAGATAATGTGCCCGAGTAGTTTTCCTTCCTCCATGGTGAACAAGCTCTTCTTCGAATTCAGCGACAAGCCATATTTTCTGCACTTTTAAAGACAGTTTTTAGATAGTACATGTGCTCTTCATCAAATTTGAAAACACCGTCAAATCATCCAGGTACACAACCAAAAAGACATCCTTCTCATTTGCAAAATCCAAGTCCATTGCACATTGAAATGTGGCACCCGCATTCTTCAAACCGAAAGGAATTTTAGTGTAATGAAAAGTTCCCCATGGAGTGGTGAATGCTGTCTTGTCTCAGTCATCTTCATGGACAGAAACTTGGTTATATCTGGAATAACCATCAAGTAGTGACATACGAGATGCTCCCACTACTCGATGAAGTATATGGTCCATTTTGGGCAGTGGATAGTTGTCTTTCAACGAAACTTTATTGAGATTTCTAAAATCAATGCATAAGTGAATCTCACCGGTCTTCTTTCGTACGAGCACCAAATTAGAGATCCAATCCAAAAATCTGATGGGAACAATGATTCCTGATTTGTACAACCTGTTTATCTCCTTTTCAATAAATGGCAGCAACTTTGGATTTAGCCTTCTCAACTTTTGTCTAAATGGTTTCTGATTGGGCTTGATGGGTATAGTGTGATGAATTATATTGGTATCATATGTCTTCAAGTCGGAATAGTCCCAAGAAAACACATCTGCAAATGAAAACAACAAACTGATATATTTGTCCTTGATCCTTTGTGGCAATGCTTTAAATAGTTTTAACAATTTAGGATTAGCAGTTGTTTCGATATTGACCTCTTCTACACCCTTCTCTGTTGGCTGCAACGTTGGCTTGCGGGCTACATCATCTTGATCGAAGAGTTCTTCTAAAGGTATCAAGCCTTTAGGAATAACGTTATTCTTTAGCTGCAACACGTCAATTTCATTGATCTACACATCATCTCTACCATTACCTTTACCATCGTCATTCTCTACATCAATTGAGGTCTCTTTGAACTTGCCTTTGTTTTGTAGAAAATCATCAATCTCCTCATCATCTTGGAAAACTTGCCAATATCTCTGATTGTCTAGAATGGTTGGATGATGCTTGACATGGATTTCAAATTTATTGCTGGAGTTCATTGGGATCTTCAAACTACTTGTTGCCTTAGCAAGAGCATCAACAATACTATTTTGTATACGAGGCACCCATGTCAAGGTGTATTCTGAAAATAATTTTAGAATGTCTAGAACTGCATTATGGTAAGCCCGCATCCTAGGATGCTTTGCTTGATATTCGCCGATGACTTGCTTAATTACCAATTCGGAGTTACCATATACTGAAATCCTCTTAGCATTTAGATTTCTTAGAATCTTTAGGCCAGCAACTAGAGCTTCATACTCAGCTTCATTGTTCGAACAATCAAAAGCCAACTTGTAAGAGCATACCCGCATGTTACTAGGGACTTTGTTCGGGGCGGAGAAAGGAATGCGTACCCAAATTCCAATTCCAGCGCCATCATTTCCCACTGCTCCATTGAAATCCATGGTCCACAAACCTTCTTCCTCCTCTTGCAAGTGTTGAAAATCTATTTGTTGTGCCTTGTCTACTTGCTGTCCATTACTTTCAGCTGATCACCAAACGGTGTTCTTCTTTTCTTGTTCTTATTTCTTTAAAACTCCTCTGAAATTTTCTGTTATTTCCGGAATATCATATTCTTCTACTAATTGACTATCGATATCATTGAAACTATCTGAATACAAAACAAAAGACTCTAAATCTATATGTACATAATTAATTGGATGATTTATTGGTTTCTCCTTGCTTGTGATCATGTATTTCTTTTTTTGTTCCCGATACAATTTCCTCATCTGGCCAAACACCGGAATCGTTGCGTAAGAGAAATATAGCTATAGTGTCCCTTTCAATTTCACTACCCAAGACCTGGAACGAAGCATGCCAAACCTGGGAGGAATATCTACTACAACAACATCCATCAAAACATTCTTCATCAGGAGCTGATCCAGACTCACAACCAAGTCTTTGATGAGTCCTATACATCTTACTCTGCTGGAATCAAATGAATAGATATCATGGTATTGTCAGGTGATGTCCAGACCCAAATTATCCATAATAGCCTTGGGAATAAGGTTGTGAGAAGCTCCGGAATCTAACATGGCATTATGTATCACAAAATCATGCAATCTTAAACTGATATAAAAAGGTGGCACATCACTATCAGGAGACTCACCATTCGATGCTGGCCCAAAAATCACTTCGAGTTGATTATCTTCGACATTCACCATGTCAAACATTAGGTCCAAATTCAACATTTTAGATACTTGCCCTCTATAACTGTTGTTCCTCATTATTTCAGTCAAGGGAATGGATACTTTCAATTTAGAAATCTCATTCTCTAAATTAAAAGCAGGAATATTTTATACCTCTTTGACTGGGATTTCTTTCCTTTCCTTTTCTTTCGATGTAATTTGCTGATGTGATTGTTCTGTTGATGGTGATTTGCTTCTCTCCATACCAACCGGCTCTTTTCCTTTCCTTTGTGCAATTGATGAATCTTCTTTGATGCCTCAATGTCCTTCCTTTTCTGAATTCGTTTGACCAGAACATCTCTGTTTCTAAGTGAATAACACTGCTGCTGGGTGGACAGAGCATTCATATAGCCTCTTTGGTACTCATTTGATTCTTCCTCCAAGACGGGGTCATTTGCTAGAATGAAATCTACATCTTTGTTTACAACCGAACTTTCTGCATACTCCTCATCCTCAGTGATATAAATAGGCAAATCATCAAGAGTAAAGAGGTGGTTTTTTTCACCTATTATATTCCCATCCTCATCTGACTCTTGTCCATTCACAAAATTTTGTTGCAAAGGTGGCTGTACTGGCTACTGCATTGTCTACTCTTGGGCTCACCGATCTCTCTGCCTTATTCTATATTGTGTCTTTTGTTGACCATGAAATTTAGGATTTCTAACTTGTGGCTTAGGTTTATCAAGTTTCACCCTTTCAAGCATCTGCTCTACCTTCTGGAGTAATTGATCTACCGAGGAAGAATCTTCTTTTATGGTGACCTTCTTCTCTGCCTTTGCTCTCGCTCTCTTGGTCAGCAGATTTGCTTCAACACTGACCATTATCTTCTGCATGTCTTCCATGGTGGCTGGTTCTCTCTCTCTTAATTGATAAGCCATGTTAGCATCAAAACCATCCAGGAATTTCACCATGGCTAGTCCCACAGGTGGCCTTAGATGATTTGGAATTTCATTATAAACTGAATTGAATCTAATGCAATAGTCTTGGACCGACTCACCAACATCTCTTTTGATTTTCTCATATTTAGCCAAAAATTGAAGAGGATTCTTTTTCACTTTCCAGTAGTTTAAAAATTGTCTTTGTAGGTCAGCCAAGGTAGCGATATGTGCAGCCAGCAAACCTCTTAACCATTTCCTTACTTCACCTACAAATGTCTATACAAAGAGTCTCTTTGCCACATTCTCTGCATTGATCTCATGAAGTTCATAGAAATCTGCCATTCTGTCCACATGTTGCTGAGCAGTAATGTTGTTAGGAGTGCCATCAAAAAACAAGATTTTTCTTTGGTAATCTGCGGGCATATCATCTAAAACTTGAGGTAGAACAAGAGGTGAAAAATGGGCAGCCATCACACTTGGTGGATTTGGCCTTGGAGGTGTTGGAGGAGTGTGCACAGTTTGTAGGGGGCTAGCAACTGGAGTTTGAAGCTGTGCTAAAATGTAATTATCGATTGAACGGTTAGCCCTTTCCATTTCCAAGTCTACAAGAAACTGTGGATTGTGGACAGTAGAGTCAACCGCCCTTTCGGATTTGGTTTCGAACAACGATATTTCAAACTACTCATCAAAATCTAGCTATTCAAGATACTTAAAAATGTTAGGGCATGAATGGGATTTGAACACGGGAGATATAGAGTTTTCTTGACGACGAAGTCTCGGAATCAAATAGGGATTTTCGTAGATGTGTAGAGAATCTGGATCTGGATTAGCTCTGGTATATCTTCTAGAAGCCAGCGTGCTATTGAGAAAAATCAAAGGACACAACCAACTCACTCAGCCTATCAAACCCTAAACTTATCATCCGGAAGCTTAGAATTATCAAGAAGTAAGGGGATTAATTTCGTGTCCCTAGCGGAGTCAGCACTATGTTAGCACCTAAATCTTCCTTAGGCTGAAGGAAGGAAAAATTCATGGTAACCACAAACCGCACTCAGCCTGGTAGCTAACCCTACCAGAAGAGGAGAGGGCTCTCTCCGTATCACGCTCAGTGAATAAGTAAACGAAATGGTCTGAGATGACTTATAGTGAAATATTGATCTTAGGCTAGTAAGTAAATATTGATACAAGAAGCAATTTTTTATGAATGACTCAGTTTCTGGGATGGTATGGGACCAACAGACAACAATGAGCAAAGAATTTAATACAAAGGCACAGATTACTTCGTTAGGCAAGACAGGCAGAAAGTCTAGCAATTAAATTTGAAGTAATGCAGAACGAAAATATTGTTTAGGAGGGTGAAAAGGGCATAAACACATGAATCCTTTGTCCTGACGATGAACCACACTGGTTGGTTTGAAACGCGTCGACAAAAGAAACTTTTATGTGATTTTGCCGAACATTTCTAAACAAGAACACATACGTGAAACTTTCCCACAGGCAGAGCAGT
This sequence comes from Pinus taeda, assembly GCA_000404065.3. Classification (NCBI taxonomy): domain Eukaryota; kingdom Viridiplantae; phylum Streptophyta; class Pinopsida; order Pinales; family Pinaceae; genus Pinus; species Pinus taeda. The sequence goes on from APFE031313648.1 coordinate 377,924, forward strand.
AAACATGAATTCTACATTATCTTACTTAGAAAATTTCACTAGAAATGAAGATGAAATGAACTGTGAAACATAACGAAATACATATGAAACATAAAGGGACACATTTGCTATACTCACAACCACATGAATCTCATGAAACAAAGCTGCTGCCTTTCATGAATTCTCTGTCAAAATATACAATGAAGAATTGAGTTTCTCTCCCACAGTCTCCCAGAAATTACAAGCCAACCAACCCTTTGCAAATGGTTTGCATACAATAAATAGACTATGCCATGAGGAAATAGAACGAACAAGAGTTGGGGAGTTTCTCAAATCATTTCAAAATGGAGATGGAAAGCCAACCATTAGCTACAGGTGTAGCGTTACAAAAATGACAAATGGCTTGGGTGACTGTTTGCCTTCCTTTGCCACTTGGATAGAAGCCAAACTCTTTAAAATTTGCCTTAGTTGCCAAAAAAAGTGAAATGTAGATGAGTGGGTCCACTTGGAGAAAGTCGCGAATCGAAATGTTGCGAACCGGAAGTGATTTAGCCTTTTTCTCTATATGCACCGTGCCTAATTCAATATGCACCGTGCCACTTTGGAGGTTGTTTTGAGGTACCTGCAAGAGTCCAAATTGTACCCAAGTGTGCTTTCTGGAAAGCCTGGCCTGTTTACTTTCCAACCCAAGTGGAATTTCTGAATTTGGTGCTCATTTTCCCCTCCAAATCTTCATTCTCCCAAGACTGCTTCCTGTGTGTCAAAATAGGGGCAGAGAGGTCATTGTTTGAGTGTTTTTGACCTCCTGGAGACTCAAATCATGCCCAAATTTCTTTTGCATGCACCAGTAGTCATGATTTTGCATGCTAAATCCAAAAATGCAAGCCATTTGAAATTTGGAGCTCCCAATCCTAAGCGCCGCCCCAGTGGTGCGGTGCACAGGGAGAAAAAACCTGTATTGTGACAACAAATTTGCCATGTGACCAAAATTGTCCCAAATTTCTTGAAATTTGGGCTGGAGGTTCTCTAAGACGTACTATGCTAGGCCACAGAGGCTTCAACCAAGATTCAAGGCTGATCTTTCTCTTTTTTCCTCTTTTGCCTCTTTGTTGCTTTGCTCAATTTAGCCTTCAAGCTCCTTATCCGAGCCTTTGAACTCATGTTCTGAGCCCTATAATGATAAACCATCTCCCTTAGTATGGTTTTGTCCCTATCGGCCTTCTCCAGTAGTCTCTCAAGGTGTATGTTGATCTGCTCGAGCCAAGACTCAGGGTCATTGTTAATTTCTTGCTCTAATGGAGTGAGCTCAATCCTCCTACGCTGGGCAGCTTGGCGATTCTCACGGATGTTTTGTAGCTCCATGATCTCATGCTAGTCCTCACATTGTTTATTCCTCTGCTCCAAATACCTGATAATCCATTTGGCCCTCTCCAAATTGAGTGACAAGTCTTGGATCTCCATTTTCTACTCTTGGATGGTCATCCTAAGTTTGGCACTCTCCACATCTGCATCATCATCCCAAATGAGGATGAAGTCGGTCTCATGTTCACCTGATGGCCCCTCGTCATGCAGGGGCGTCTTGCCCTTATCCTGTACCTGTGTTGTCGATGTCGGAAGTGAGGCCCCTTCCACCCTAGGTGGAGATAACACTCGCTTTGCTGCTACAAACAAGTGCCTACTGCCCCTCTGATAGGTGATGAATACTGGCATAGTAGTGGTCTCATGGCACTCATACTGATGAGAAGGACCACATATCTCATGCTCTACCTCTGATAATACCTGTGAAGTGTTGAAGAGTTCAAGGGAGATGAAGTCCTCCCAAGCAATGCCCTGCAATCCCAATTGATGATCCACCAAAATCCGGATAAGAGCAAAGTGATAAACACTGTTAAGTTGTTGCTAAGGGGTTTTTTGCTGCATGAAGGTGTTCATCCTCTCTATGTTCCTGCAATTGAAAAATGGGAGGTTCATCATCCGTACCCTGGTAAAGTGCATGAGCAACCTGATGTGGTAGGCATATAATTGAGAGAACCTCCCCTCACAACTCAATTACTTCATGATCAATTTCATGAGCGAAGCATATTCGTCTTTCAAATATCTGAATGGAAAGAATCTTGTGAGCTGCCTCAAGAAATTGGCCTTAATGTAAGGCTCATAATGTTGCTTATCCACCTTCATTTTCTTGCACCACTGTTCTCCAGCATTCGGTATGCCGGTTGCTAATGAGATAGCTTCGGGTGTCAATGTGAAGGTGACCCCGGCCAAGATAGAGTGACCTCCATGTAGGTGAAGCACAAAAAGACGGGCCAACTCATGATGAACTCTAACATTAGCCACCCTTTGACAAAATTAAAAACATGATATATGTTGGAAGCATGACATAGCAAGAGGGCAGGCCTGCAATTCAGTGAGGGTGGTTGGCTCATCCCTAACATGTTTGCCACTCTTGTGATGTCTCCTGGGAGCCTGTTCTTCTGAGGATGAATCACTTTGTGTCTCCATCTCATACTCTGATGAATGCTCATATGCCATGACTGTTGTGTGTACTGTACTTGGGATGCCCTTTGATGATGGTGTGAGACTAGGTGTTGTTGCGATATCTGCAACCAAGGGGAGCAATGAAAAAAGGGAGTATTAGGAGGGGAATAATATGATGGGAATAGGGGTTATGGGGGAAATTTTGTTTCAGGGATATGTAGGAGGGTTTGGGGATCTTATAGGGTAGGTTTTTGGGGTTTTATGTTGACAAATAAGAGGAGGGGATAGGGAATAGGGTAGGAATGTTTTAGGGTAGGGAGAATAGGGAAAAATGGGATAGGGAAAATAGGAGAAAATGGGATAGGGGGGAAGGGAAAAATGGAGAAAAGGGGAAAAAATCAGAGGGAGGAAGAGCCTTGGCATCCACACACAAGTTTGCAACCCTAGCAACGATGTCTTTGATATTTTTTAGTTGTAGGTTTTATGAGTTTTGTTGCAACTATAAATAGCCATGAACCACCATAACCTTCACAAAAATTTGATGAACAAGCCAATATACAGACCATACCTAGAAATTAGAAGGAATTCCAAAAAAGTTTGATGCAATTGGGAACAATTTTGGGCCTCTGTGGGTGTGCGCCACATAACAAACCCAGTCTGCCGCGCTCTTTATATGCGTTGCGCCTTTGTATTTTTTCCACTGTTGGATCACACTCTGTGTGCCGTGCCCTCTATGTGCGCCGCGCCCCTCTGTGTGTGTGCCGCGCTCCTGAAAATGACTCCAACTTCACTCCAAATGTGTGCTTTGCACTCTCAATCACTTTGCTATGTTTCTCAATAACCTTGATTTGTACACTGACCTTGGCTTCTTATGGAAACTTGTATATAAAGACTTTGAAGTCATGGGTTTAATTTTTTCTTCTCCAAAAAACCACTTTGCTAATGTTTCATTTTGGCTTTTTTCATTGAGTTAATGCAACATTGAATTTCACTTTTCCCTTTGAATTTTTAGCTAGAATGATGAAATTTTCGGCACTTTTTGCAGGGGTTGCATGACAGGGAATTTGGCCATGGAAACCATGACTGCACCTAAAGAAATCAACTGGAGACTTTTTTGAAATTTTATCACAAATGACACACTGTTTGACCTTTCTTCAAAACAAAGTTTTGAAGAACATTCGAAGTCTATCAACATGACAATGAAACTCTTTGAATCATAACTTTGTAAGGTCCTTCCTCTAGCCTGCATGGCTTTATTGGTCATATTTGAAGACAAAATTGACTAATCCCTAGGCCTAATGACTGAAAATGACTCTCGTCCATTAAAAGATCGAACATTGACTGCCATGGACTTTAGTGAACCTTGACAAAAGACCTGAGCCAGCAGGTGCTAGACATGAGGGGAAATGAATGACAAGACCTTCTCTGTCAGATTATTGGCATGCCCCTAGCAGAATGCAGCTGGAGTGAATGGAGCGGGACACCTAAAAATGAAATGCATAAAGAGTTTTGATCTCTGACGGAGGACAGACAAGACCGACTCTAACAGATATGACAATGATAACCAATAAAACACATTCTCAACAATGTAAGTACTAAAACAACCATAGTAGTTCAACTATCTTAGTACAGGTTAAGAAAACATGTATTACAATTTTTTAAAGAGTAATCTTACAAACATCTACAAAACTTGTGTGAAAACGTGTTGGCCTGAACAATATTCTGAATTAAGGAAAAGTCCCAAGACACATTTGTACACCATATATCACTAGTCCCAATAGTGGGACATTGGAGCCACTCCTTAGTCCTCAAAGAACTAACTAAAAAACTCTCTATGCTTCATGGGAGGAGCCAAGGTGCAAAGTCCTTGCTCATATAATAGGAGGGGTATATATAGCCAAGGGTGATGCTTGACCCTTATGACTCTTGGACTACCCTCATGACCATTTAACTTCCTATGAATTTTCAACTCACATGACTCTTGAACTTCATGTGTGCTTCCATTGGACTTTCACTTTACATTATATTCAGTTACAACAAATATGGCCCATAGTGGTGATGTAGCCTTGACAACTCATGATTGGCCCATAGTGGTGATGTGGCCTCTTGCTCAACTCACTTCTACAAGAGTTTGTGAAATGAGTGCAAAACATGTCTATGTGGTGAGGACAACCCATTCTCACAAAGATTTCCCCTTGAAGCAAGACAAACTTCCCTTCGCATGATAAGTGATAATCCCATGCTCAAAGATGACACATACTGTATAAAGATAAAAGAATGAATGAATCTTAATATCGAAGAGGGGAGCTTGAGATCATCAACTTACCAATAAGTGACAAAGGAACAATCGATCACAAGATCCATAGTAGGCTCTGAAATTTGAGTACAGGCCAAAAATTAGGAGGGCGTTGCAGTTGCTATAACACTTGGAAACACACTAGTTGAATTCCATATTCTCTATCTTAGTTCATTCAATGCAAGGCCTTGGTCAATCATGGAGTATTGATTCATCATGCAGATTACTTTGGCTTTCCCACTTACCCCATGGACATACATGGTTCACCTTATACCAACTTAGTTGAACACAACACAAGATTTAGTGAGATCACAGTGTTTCAAACTGGGAAGGGTACTTTGGGTTGTGACCTTAAGATTTTCATAGTATAGTTTTTCATCTCTGGTGTTTCTCCACAGCCAAGTGGACTAGACATTACCCCAGCGAATTCATGTAGGAACACAAGAATTACTCCATTGCTAGCAAGCCTAGACAGTACCTCGGTGGAGTTTCTTGCTTCAGCTCTCCACATAGGAAGTATTTCTCTTCTTTCACCTTTATTTTTTTTTAATAGAACTGTGAATCAATGCTTATTTATTTTTTGGGCAGAAGAGGGATATTGACTTATTGAGAGCACGAGAGGTTTTCCTTTAGAGAAGCATATAAAGACCTCTGATTCAGGTTTTCTCGCTTACATTTTTCCCCTTCTCCATTTCTACTAGTTGGATAAGCTTGAACACAATAGAGCATAAAACTAAGTACAAGCATGAGGTTCCTAGATTGGACATGGGTTCACGGTTGGACCAAAGATCTCCTTACAGATAGATCCTATTTTCTGTCATGACTTCATTGGCCAAAAGTTATAACCAAACACAAGGAAGATGGACACGGGATTGGCCGGATGACAATCACCAAGACAGAGAAAAGATCAAATGAGCTAATTGAGACGTTAGATTCCCACTTTGCAACAATGAACAAAGAAAAATCCATATGAACAATCTTGCAAACGCTCTAAACAATCAAACCAAGTTCCGTATGAGCTAGATATGATGACCCATCTTCCTGCAACTAGCGATCAATTGTGTAAGCATCATAGTCATTAAAATAATTTAAAAAGGATCCTAGCACCATGTGATCTAGATTTAAACAGGAACGTAACAAATTATAGAGATAACCATATACACAAAAATGTAGTGGAATAATATTTCATTTCATTAATGGAAATACTGAAATATGCTTACAAAAAGAAATGGAAATAAACTAGCTAGGGCAATGGTAGCTTATCTTTGAGAAGAGATGTGGAGGCTACATGCCTCTGAACTGTTCTGAATTGTGTTACAATGAAACCAAGTTCCCTATGAGCTAGATATGATGACCCATCTTCCTGCAACTAGTGATCAATTGTGTAAGCATCATAGTCATTAAAATAATTTTAAAAGGATCCTAGCACCAAGGAACTGTTCTGAATTGTGTTACAATGAAACCAAGTTCCCTATGAGCTAGATATGATGACTCATCTTCCTGCAACTAGTGATCAATTGTGTAAGCATCATAGTCATTAAAATAATTTAAAAAGGATCCTAGCACCATATGATCTAGATTTAAAAAGGAACGTAACAAATTATAGAGATAACCATATACACAAAAATGCAGTGGAATAATACTTCATTTCATTAATGGAAATACTGAAATATGCTTACAAACAGAAATGGAAATAAACTAGCTAGGGCAATGGTAGTTTATCTTTGAGAAGAGATGTGGTGGCTACATGCCTCTGAACTATTCTGAATTGTGTTACAATGAGGCTCGAAGGCCTATTTATTGTTGAGAGACAGTGGAAAACCCTTCACATTCCAAAACCTAACCCTAGAAGATGAAACGCCAAATTGTGGGCCCCGTTTTTGGGTAAGTTGGTACATCAACTTCCCAAGGTTGCGAATTGGTCGTATTATCTCCGTTTGGCGTGCATGATAGCCCGTTGGAAAGATCTCTCCAAGGACTACGACGGAAAAGGTGATTTTTAGACAAAAATATCATTGGTGGTAGATTTCCCAAAAAACGTCGTTTAGGGCCTCAAAACGGCTCCGAAAGTTTAGGACCCGAAAAACTGCTAAAAATAGTAAACTGTGCTATAATTAAGGAAACTAAAAAACTGAAAGAGATAGTTGTCGGGGTCCAAATGGGATAGGTGGGTGGCCACCAACATCCACCTGGATCATTCCTCCCCGCTTAGGAAGCAATGGCCCCCATTGCGTTGAGTTCCTCCATCTGCTGAACTTGTTCTACACTTTCTGATGTGTCCAGTAATGGTCGGAAGCATGGTTGATGATGGTCCACATTGAACACTTGGTGTAGGCGAAGGAATGGAGGAATGCTGTGCTCCAAAGCATTATTCCCCATAGGCTTGGTACTATTGTAAGGACCATGTTGGAGTGGTCTAAGCTTCTGATGGGCTCTTGTAAGGTGTTCTTTTTGCAGATGTAACCAAACTTTGTCACCCACCTAAAACATATGTGGTACCCCTGTGGGTGATGAGAAGTTGTTCTTGTGTTATGTCATGATCGTATCCCTTTGTTGATGTTGCTGCGTGGATGAACCCTTTATGGGGGTCATGGATGTAGCAATGATCTTCCCCTTACTTTGGGAGTGAACCATATAGATGAATTTCCTGGTTTGGGAGATGAGCTTGTTGCCTTTCTTAGCAGTGATCAAAGAGGTGGCGGTAGGTGGGGTTACCTCCGGTATCCTGTATAATGAATCACCCAATGAAATAATGACAATGCAAGGCCTTGATTCATACACAACATGTCGCCTTCAAAAGTATGGTTGGCCTAATAGTACATCACAAACATCCAGAGGTGTAACATCACACAATACCTCGTCTGTGAAGGGCTTGATGCTGTAGGGAAGGCCGCACTGTTGGCGAACTTTGAGATCTTGTCCTTGATGAAGCCACCTGATACTGTACGGCTGTGGGTGTGGTGTAGTTGGTAGGCCCAACAGCTTCACGACCTCTGTTGAAATGAGGTTCTTTTGGATGCCACTGTAGACAATGAATTACAGCGGCAAACCCTTAACCGACATCTGTGAGTGGAAAAGACGTTCCCCCTCCTCTTGCTCTTCGGGCTCATTGTTTTGGATCTTGGAAGTGGCAACAATGGCACTGGGATCTGCATCAATGATCTGCTTCCCTTTGCCATTCCCCTTGTCAGGTTCTGGCTCAGGGTCGGAACATGCATCTGATTCGAAAGCCTTCAACTTAGCCACGAGTGACTGCTTGGTCTGACACTCACTTGTGTTATGAGTGGGACTCTTGTGGAACTCACACCACTTTCCTGTGTCCTTCTTTGGCTTTGTGGTGTTGTTCTTTTCTTGCGGCTTCAAGGGGTTGTCTTGGGTCACCCCGCCTTGGCTTTGTCCTTTGGGCTTTGGATTTGCAGATCCAAAGTCTCGCTTCTTCTGTTTGAACTTTTGCTCAATTTTGACAGCGTATCGGTATGTTGTGCCAAGTGAGGAGATGTTCAAGAACTCCATCTCTTCCTGGATGTATCTGTGTAGACAGCCACGATATTTGAGTACCAGATATAGCTCAGAATATTTGATACCCAACTGTGTGTGAAGGGTATGAAAAATGTTTGTGAATTCCGAAACATCTTGGTCTCATCCCTACCGTAGTGTGGTCCATTTGATGTATTTGTCCTCGTAGCTTTTGACAGGGTAGTACTGCTCCTTGATGGCATCTCAGAATGAATCCCAAGTGGGTGTGGCTAAACATAGTGAGCCTGTGCTTTCATCCTTCTGCTCGTAGTAGGTTTCCCACCAGTCCTTGACGTGGGGGGCTGCTTTGAGAAGAGCAAAAACAATATTTTCCCAACTTGAAAATTCATGAACAGAAAAATACCCTTCTAGCAGATTTAACCATTTATCTACTGCATCTTCATCTATCTGACCCTTGAATATGGGGATTTAAAAATTAACTTGTACCTTAAAGGGCGTGGCATTTCCAGAGTAGCTGCTGGAAGCCGATGCGTCGCTTCTGAGTAGCCACTGAAGGATCTGCGTAAAATTGTACATCATCACGTTCCGTTGTCTCTCGAGGGCTTCTTCGAGCAAGATTTTGATAGGATCTCCTGCCCCCTCATCTTTCTTCTCATCCGCCATGGGAGGTCATCGAGATTTGTGAGGCTGGTCTTGTAAAGGTTTGACTAGTTCAAGCCCTAACTCCTTATATCCCGACCTCGTTGGGGACATGCAAAGAAAAACAGAGAAAAAAGTAGACCGCTCTGATACCACTGATCTGGATTTAAACAGGAATGCAACAAATTACAGAGATAACCATATACACAAAAGTGTAGCGGAAATAATGCTTCATTTCATTAATGGAAATACTGAAATATGCTTACAAACATAAATGGAAATAAACCAGCTAGGGCGATGGTAGCTTATCTCTGAGAAGAGATGTGGCAACTACATGCCTCTGAACTATTCTAAATTGTGTTACAACGAGACTCGAAGGCCTATTTATTGTTGAGAAATAATGGAAAACCCTTCACATTCCAAAACCTAACCCTAGAAGATGAAACGCCAAATTGTGGGCCCCATTTTTGGGTAAGTTGGTATATCAACTTCCTGGGGTCGCGAATTGGTCGTATTATCTCCGTTTGACACGCATGATAGCCTGTTGGAAAGATCTCTCCGAGGACTACGACAGAAAAGGAGATTTTTAAATAGAAAAATCATTGGCGGTAGATTTCCCAAAAAACGTCGTTTAGGGCCTCAAAACAGTTCTGAAAGTTTAGGACTCGAAAAACTGCTAAAAATAGTAAACTGTGCTATAATTAAGGAAACTGAAAAAATGAAAGAAACAGTTGTGGGGGTCCAAATGGGATAGGTGGGTGGCCACCAACATCCACTTGGATCATTCCTCCCTGCTTAAGAAGCAATGGTCCCCCATTGCGTTGAGTTCCTCCATCTGCTGAACTTGTTCTACACTTTCTGATGTGTCAAGTAATGGTGGGAAGCATGGTTGACGATGGTCCACATTGAACACTTGGTGTAGGCGAAGGAATGGAGGAATTTTGTGCTACAAAGCGTTGTTCCCCATAGGCTTGGTACTACTGTAAGGACCATGTTGGAGTGGTCTAAGCTTCTGATGGGCTCTTATAAGGCATTCTTTCTGCAGATGTAACCAAACTTTGTCACCCACCTGAAACTTATGTGGTACCCCTGTGGGTGATGAGAAGTTGTTCCTGTGTTCTGTCATGATCGTATCCCTTTGCTGCTACTGCTGCGTGGATGAACCCTTTGCGGGGGTCATGGATGTAGCAACGATCTTCCCCTTGCTTTGGGAGTGAACCACACAGATGAATTTCCTGGTCTGGGAGATGAGCTTGTTACCTTTCTTAGTAGTGATCAAAGAGGTGGCGGTAGGTGGGGCTACCTCCGGTATCCTGTGTAATGAATCACCCAAAGAAATAATGTCAGCGCGAGGCCTTGATTCATACACAGCATGTCGCCTCCATAAGTATGGTTGGTCTAATAGTACATCACAAACATCCAGAGGTGTAACATCACACAATACCTCGTTTGTGAAGGGCTTGATGCTGTAGGGAAGGCGACAGTATTGGCGAACTTTGAGATCTCTTCCTTGATGAAGCCACCCGATACTATATGGCTATGGGTGTGGTGTAGTTGGTAGGTCCAACTGCTTCATGACCTCTTCTGAAATGAGGTTCTTTTGGCTGCCACTGTTGACAATGAATTGCAGCGGCGAACCCTTCGCCCACATCTGTGAGTGGAAAAAACGTTCCCCCTCCTTCAGCTCTTCGAGCTCATTCTTCTGGATCTTGGCAGTGGGGAATAGTGGCTCTGGGATCTACATCAATGATCTGCTTCCCTTTGCCATTCCCCTTGTTAGGTTCTGGCTCAAGGTCGGAACATGCATCTGATTCGAAAGCCTTCAACTCGGCCACCAGCGAATGCTTGGTCCGACACTCACTTGTGTTATGAGTGGGACTCTTGTGGAACTCACACCACTTTCGTGTGTCCTTCTTCAGCTTTGTGGTGTTGTTCTTTTCTTACGGCTTCGAGGGGTTTTCTTGGGTCACCCCGCCTTGGCTTTGTCCTTTGGGCTTGGGATTTGCAGATCCAAAGTATCGCTTCTTCTGTTTGAACTTTTGCTCGATTTTGACAGCGTATCGGTATGTTGTGCCAAATGAGGAGATGTTCAAGAACTCCATCTCTTCCTGGATGTATTCGTGTAGGTAGCCGCGGTATTTGAGTACCCGATTTAGCTCAGAATCTTTTATTCCCAACTATGTGTGAAGGGTATGAAAAATGTTTGTGAACTCTGAAACATCTTGGTCTCATCCCTGCTGCAGTGTGGTCCATTTGTTGTATTTGTCCTCGTAGCTTTTGACAGGGTAGTACTACTCCTTGATGGCATCTCAGAATGAATCCTAAGTGGGTGCGGCTAAAAATAGTGAACCTGTGCTTTCATCCTTCTGCTCGTAGTAGGTTTCCCACTAGTCCTTGACGTGGGAGGCTGCTTTGAGAAGAGCGAAAACAATCTTTTCCCAACTTGAAAATTCATGAACAAAAAAATACCCTTCTAGCAGATTTAACCATTTATCTACCGCATTTGTGTCTATCTAACCCTCGAATATGGGGATTTCAAAGTTAACTTGTACCTTAAAAGGCGTGGCATTTCTAGAGTAGCTGCTGGAAGCTGATGCGTCACTTCTGGGTAGCCATTGAAGGATCTGCACAAAATTGTCCATCATCGCATTCCGTTGTCACTCAAAGGCTTCTTTGAGCGAGATTTTGATAGGATATCCTGCCCCCTCGTCTTTCTTCTCATCAGCCATGGGAGGTTGTTGAGATTTGTGAGGCTGCTCTTGCAAAGGTTCGACCAGTTCAAGCCCTAACTCCTTATATCCCGACCTCGTTGGGGACATGCAAAGAAAAACAGAGAAAAAAGCACACCGCTCTGATACCACTGATCCGGATTTAAACGGGAACGCAAACAATTATAGAGATAACCATATACACGAAAAATGCAGTGGAAATAATACTTCATTTCATTAATGGAAATACTGAAATATGCTTACAAACAGAGATGGAAATAAACCAGCTAGGGTGATGGTAGCTTATCTCTGAGAAGAGATGTGGCGGCTACATGCCTCTAAATTGTTCTGAACTGTGTTACAATGAGGCTCGAAGGCCTATTTATTGTTGAGAAACAATGGAAAACCCTCACATTCAAAAACCTACCCTAGAAGATGAAACGCCAAATTGTGGGCCCCGTTTTTGGGTAAGTTGGTACATCAACTTCCTGGGGTCGCGAATTGGTCGTATTATCTCCGTTTGACATGCATGATAGCCCGTTGGAAAGATCTCTCCAAGGAATATGATGGAAAAGGTGATTTTTAGATAGAAAAATCATTGGTGGTAGATTTCCGAAAAAACATCGTTTAGGGCCTCAAAATGGCTCTGAAAGTTTAGGACCCGAAAAACTACTAAAAATAGTAAACTATGCTATAATTAAGGAAACTAAAAAACTGAAGGAGACAGTTGTGGGGGTCCAAATGGGATAGGTGGGTGGCCACCAACATCCACCTAGATCACCATGAATGCATGAAACCAATTGAGGCATGGTGAACGGAGTGGAACTTGATTCATGTGATAGCTTACGCATTCATCATTACCCAAGAAGATCTCTAGTGTGATGAGTGGACATAATTGTAGTACAAGGTTGGAAAGAATACCAAGGAGCTAACCATGAAGGGGGAAATTTGATACATATGATTGCGGGAAAATATTGTCTTTGAGGGGATCAATTTCACAATTCAGTGACTTTGTGAGAGGCACACATTCCCAACCCGAGTTTGATGTGAGATATTTGCATGAAGACATATGAATTGTAACAAAGGTTTCAATAAAAATCAAATTTCTCAAATGAAGAGGCTCTTCTGATGGTATGTCCAAAGATAAATGAATTGGTGAGCTCGCATGAGCAAGCTGATTTTACGTGTTGTCTTCATGCAACATAAGAGATGATGACGGGTGGAGAGAGTCCAATGCGATTAGACTGTTTTCAATTTTATGATGAACAACCTCACCATCTTATGTCAATCGAGGAGATAACTCATCGGATGGAGAAACAAAAGTGCATGGAGTATCTTCACTACGTGTAGATGCATTGTGAATGGTAGGACACAAGGGAAAGTGAGGTGAAGGGGAAATTTCGATAAAAACGTCTTCTTTGACCACAACACATTCTAGATCTGAATTAGAATCTTCACGAGAAACCAGAAGATCACATGATGTGATTGGGCATTCTTCATAGCATATGGAAATGGATTTATCATCATTAGGATGACTACTGACCAAGGCTGGGGATAGATTTGACAGGATGTTCCACCAATATTAGCAAATTGAGAACCATTGAAGAATGGAAGCTCATTGTTTTGATGCAGACAATTTTGAAATAGAGAGGAAAGATTGATAGTGTCCTCACCTTTCTGCTCCTCTGCCTATGTAATATGACTAGCTTGCGCCTAATTGCAATTTGAGCCAACAGCTTGGGAATCAAGAGAATGCGAACAACTAGCTGGTAAAGAAGAATGATCAAGCGATTCATGGTACAAGGGGTCATGGATTGTAGATGATAGATGATGGCAGAGATGTGGATAAGATTCGATACTTGAGTTATGAATAATTACATCCTCTTACTGAATGGAGGAGTGATTCTTCAATGTAGGATTCCTGATCCATTCTAAAATTTCCTCCATTGAACCAGGAGACGGACAAGAAGATGGGTTGGGGACATGCTACGTAGATTTCTTGGCTTCAGGATCATGGCAAGGGGGTACCCACATTGGGACCCAAAAAGGAGGAGGACAAGGAACAAATTGGGTAGTGGGCTCCTCCTCTGCAATCTGAGGTGCCTCATGATACACAAGAGTTAGGGAAGAAGGGAAATAGGGAGGTTCACCGTATTGGGAAACATAAACCAAGCGTGTAAACTCTTATCTCAAGAAATCTGGGTTCAAAATCTTGTCAGGAATTTCCCAACAGAGGTGGAGGAATTGAGCAACAAAGTCCTCAACTAATTCATTGGGCTCCATTCTTAAACGACATATTCTTTCACAAACATCTTGGTGGTCATGCTTATTGAAGGCTTTATGCAACATCTTGGTAAGTTGAGTGAGCGAATGGATAGAAGCAATGGGTGTATGACACCATTATTTAACGCAACCTTCGAATGTGAGGGTGAGTAATCTAGCCGTGGAATCTTCAAAACCTATGCTGTTACAAAAATAGAGATGGATAAATTGGAACAAATGTTCACGGAATGGTTATTCACCCTCACCATCAAACTTAAGTTCTAACAGGTCATGAGCGTAGGGATGGTATAATTAAGCTCTTTATAAAAACATCTCGAGATTATGATTTCAGGAAGAGCCAATTTAAAATAGGAGATTCAAACCACACTCTATGGGTATAGCCTGTCACCTTACCCTCCTTCTAGCACCATTTTGTTGACAATGCTAGAATTTTTTCAATCAAGTGGATTTCCCCGATATGAAGTCCCAACTAGACCTCACACTGTTTGGTGTAGGAGTCCCATCTAGTATAGAGGCCTGGTTTCCATATACTTAAATATCTGCCTTGGCTCTAGCTATTAGCACATGAGAGTGTATGCTGGTATCTTCAAACAGCAAGGCAAGTGTGCCTGGTGAGTGTGTGATGTAACTCGTGTCTAGGTTCTCTTACTACAAAGGGGGAAAGTGAAGAGAGCCTCTAAGTGAGAGGTAGTAGTACCATCCAGGAAGATACACACATGAACCAGGAATGGTTTTTCCAGCATCTAGTGGAATAATCCATAGTAGATATGACAGTCGTTAAAACTGAAGTACGATGGAAAACACGTACACCATCCAGTAGATTATTCCACACATATGTGATGGTTTTTATAACCAGTAAATAAGACATGTGTGTCTAATTCCCTGTGGAGTAGTCCATAAGGACAAGACAACATTGTTAACTACTACATCACATTCTCAACAATTTAAGTACTAAAAAAACCAAAGTAGTTCAACTATCTTAGTACAGGTTAAGAAAACATGCATTACAAATGTTTAAAGAGTAGTCTTACAAACATCTACAAAACATGCATGAAAGCCTATGACTTTTCAACTGACATGACTCTTCACCTTCATGTGTGTGTCCATTGGAATTTCAATTTACATTACATTCAATTACAACATCTATGGCCCATAGGGGTGATGTGGCCTTAAAAACTCATGACACAACTTGACCTGACACTTATGACATGTACTGGTTGGCTATGGCGGCAATGTCAAGCTGCTTGGCTGCTAAGTGATAGATGTACTCTCGGGTGTGCTTTGTCTTCTCCTCCACATGGCTTGATGTTGCAGGGTCTTAAATGGTATTGGTATTGTAATATGGTTCCATGCATGTGTTCATATCGCTTGTTGTTTGATGAGATTCTTTCATTCGTCCAATTGCAAGTAATTCTTCTAGCATGTGCACTCCTTCTTCATCTCATTCAGAGTCTCGCCATCATCTATCAATGTACATTTTCTTGCAATTTTCTCATGATGAGACAAAATCAAATCCAAAAACTCCTAGTCTAGCATGATGCATTGTTTTTGATGGTTTGAGCTCGAAATAAATGACAGGCTAGGAAGAGGGCCCAACAACTATGCACTATGTAGTTCTAGGTGATAGGGAGGGGGACTGGTCACTGAGACTACAGAGAGCACAGTTTAGGCTTGGATGAGGAATGCTGGGGCACAATATTCGTTGTTCAGGAAAACTGCATAGAGGCCACTAGGAGGTCGGATTGCACAGTTGAGGGCACTAATGGCAGCTGCAAGGTAGGAACCTGAGGGACACCTCCATGTCGTTTCCTCGGGGAAGACAAGGCAAGACAATACAGGGACTAGGGGAAAGTTCTGTGTAGTTTTTGAGAGCAGTGTAGGCTCAAGTCTATGTGTAATACGACATTCTAGCAAGAAGGAAGGAGGATTGATGACTAATATTGTGAAGTGCGCAATTCAGGTAGGGCTTTGAAATAGTTTTTGTGCAATTCTAGGAAGGAAGACATGCTGCTCATCTCTGGGATTGTGTAGTGAAAATGACCCAAAGGATAGCCTCAAGCTCTACATAGTTTGAGACAGCAGAGCAGCACCACTAAGGGTTGATATTGCATAGTGCATCTTAGTTGGGGTCCAGTGAAGTGGAGTTGTTCAGTTAGAGATATTTTTAGGAAATGGCTAAGTGTGATAGGCAAGTGAACTTGTGAGCACTTGACATTGTGATCACACACTTAGCATACCTCGACAACATGACAACACTGACCAACGTGACAACATAATAAAGAATGACACTTCTAGTGACAATCTAACAAATTTGTGTGTGTGTGTGTGATGGATATTCACATAGCTAGGACAACTCAAACACATAAAGGCAAACCCTCGAAATCATCAGAACAAGTTTGAAATCATGACTAAGCAGTCAACATGCCAAATTACAATAGTTGCTTCAACAAGTGAAAGGGATCAAGACACAGAGCAAACACATGGAATGAATTTTAGTGCTTACAACCATGCATGTCATTGAAAACATAACAATATGAAAATGATAAGCAGTCCTTCAAGCTACACTAAAAGGTGTATTTCAATACATGTTCTTTTTGTTTCCATACCTACCCTCGAAATGGTTATGCGTCATATGGAGCCATCATGCAGTCTCCATATTCTATCATACCATGGGCTCCTTAGTCTACTTATCTTCCTCCTCATCTCCTTGAGAGTCCTCTAGCTTTTCATCCTTCTTTTGATCACTGAGAGACACATTTGTGAAGTTTCAATGGGTAGTGATTGCTACAAGATGAGGCCCTGCAAGGACATGTTTGCGCAGTTTTGGGATGAAAGGCAGAATGGGCAGTTGAGGGAAAAAATTGTGCAATTTATAGATGTAAGTCACTATTGTGGAATGAGGCCTTGGGAGGACACATCTGCGTAGTTCAGGATGTAAGGCAGACTGGGAAGTCGAACAGAAAACTAAGAAGGTTCTAGAGATAGTGGGTTTCAGTTGAGGGAAGGACACTGGAGGAAACCACTGCACAATTTTGAATGCTAATGGATCCTAGGCTTTCTACACATTGCGTAGTTCTAGTAGGCAAGGGAACATCTTAAGGGTTGTAGATGCGAAGTGCACAGTTTAGGAAAGCTGGATGAGGCTAGGTTGTTGGGGAAACTCTAAACTTTGGCTAAGTGTGGGATCAATGGAACTGATGTGAATAGTGATAGGACATGACTATGATCACACACTTTATCACTTAGTGATAGAACATAGACCATCCAGAACATATAACACATACTTCTCTTAATGCAAAAACCTGTGTGGCAGCTTATGACAAGTGTGGCTTCAATGAGAGACTTTGAGAGGATAAAGGTGACACTTGTGCAAGAGTGTCTGAAATGAGTGCAAAACATGTCTATGTGGTGCAGACAACCCATTCTCACAAATCCTTCCCCTTGAATCAAGACAAAATTCCCTTTGCATGACAAGCGATAATCCCATGCCCAAAGATAACATATAATATAAAGATAAAAGCATGAATGATGCTTAAGATCAAAGAGGGGAGATTGAGATCATAAGCTTACCAATAAGTGAATAACGAATGATCGGTCATAGGATCAACAATATGCTCTAAAATTTGACTATAGGCCAAAATTTTAGAGGGTGTTGCAGCCACTACAACAGAAACCAAATTTATATTGATTCTATTTTGAGGAATGCAAACAATGATCTTTCAAAAGGGAAAAGTACAAAACTAAAGAAATAAAAAAATTACAAACACCATCCTTGCAATGAAGCATTTATATCCATTTCCATGCCCTCATATGGTGATGATGTGGCAGAATAACATATTTGAAATTATCTTATGCACTTGACACTTTAAAAGATGAAGAAACAAACTATACTACCTTCTTGGACTTGCTTTTAAAGGGACTTGTAAAGAATCATAAGACTATGCCTGTCCCTGTTCCGAATAAGTTTGATATTGTGTGATTACATGATTTTTCCTTGGACTAATGGTATGCACTATGTCTAAAGGAGTGTCATAGATTTTATTGCGCTATTACAACAAATATCATCACTACAAGAAAAAGGTCATTGGTGAGGGTCATTCTTAGGACGGATCTTTAAGGTCCATCACAAATGTCACATATGGTGATGGTCCTTAAAACAACGTTGTTGTAAGTGTATATAGTGATGTCCTTTAAGGTTTGTCACCAAATTCATTTTCAATGACACTTTTGGTGAGGGTTTTTAAAGCGTCGTCACTAATTCTCTCTATGGCGACACTTTTGGTGAGGGTTTTTAAAGGCCCATCACTAATTCTCTATTTGGTGACACTTCTAGTGACGATATTTTATTGACCCTCACCAATGCTATTTTTGGTTACTTTTGGTTATGGTAAAAAATGTTTGTCATCATTAATCATTCCAATGCTTTTTTGATGACAATATGTACCTACTACTATATTTTTTGTCAAAAGATAACAATTTAAGACCATTGTTCTGGAGTCCTCTTCATTATGTGTCCAAGGCCATAGTGGTTAGATTCAATCAATTTGTTAAGAAGTAATTAGTGTATATCATTTCCCTCAAGTCATAAGAATATAGTTTTCCTATTAGTCAACACATTATTCATCTCTATTTGGTTTATTATCTAGCAAATTCCCTTTAGAGAATGTTCCACTAGTGTGTGTTGGAAATATATTATTTAATACATAATCAATCTCTATCAATTCTATTAATGAGATAGACCTAGCACTCCTCAACACTCATGGCACACCTTAACATGATTTGGAACACACTAACATTCCTTGGAACCTTGCATGTGTTGGAACATGTTTGTACATGGAACATATTTGTACCTAGAACATCTTACCATGAGTAGGATGCCCAAGAACATGTTGGCACACCCTATCATAGCATAACACTCCCCTGGCATGTGTTGGCATGCCCTATAGTCCCTAGCATGCTCTAGAACACCTTGGCATAATAATTCATTGACATGCATTAACACTTGGCACACATTGACACTTGGCATGTATTGGAACATATAATTAGTGTGCCTAGCCTTCCCCTTTTGAAATTGATAAAGGCTCGATTTATTAACCCTCTTATGTTTCAATTTCCTTTCATTTTAGCTTGGTTATTCCTTTTGTTTCCTTGAAACTCCTTGACGCATATTGGCATACTCTAGCACCTTACACATCCTAGCATGTCTTAACATCTGGCATGTTTTGGCATTCCTTGGCACTATTTGGCACATGTTAGCACACCCCAAAACTACCTAGAACACTCTAGCACTTCTTGACATACCCTGATATTCCCTGGCATGCCTCACATGTGCTTAGCATACCTTGTCACTCCCTCCTTGGCATGATAGCTAGCACTCATTGAAACTCCCTGACACACCCTCATATTCATTCACTTCCATGCATTTTTACCTAGTTCTCCCTTGTGTTGTCCTAGTACTCCCTAACACTCCTCAGCATGCATTGGGACTCTATAGCACACCATAGACCTCTTTGACATGCTCTACCACTTCATATCATGCATAACACTCCCTAACACACATTGGCACTTGGCACATGTTGGCACCTGGAAAATCTTAGCATGTTTGTCATGCATTGCGATGACTTGGTATGATTTGACATGGTTTAATATTAAATTTATTTGAGATCAATTATCGGAAAGTAGATGAGAAGAAACAGAGGAAGATTTGGCACTTATATTGCACTGACACTTGGCACTTGGCACCTATTGAAACCTAGTGTTCGTGTTCCTAGCATGCCCCTCATGGAAAAGGTAAATTGATGACTTATTAACCATATTATGTGTTCATTTCCTTGTAGTTTCACTTCTTCCTCCATTTTGTTGCCTTGACAATACTTTGCATGCATTATGACACCCTTGAACATCTTGTCATGACTTAACACTTGGCACATATTAGCTTGTTTGACATGCCTTCATACTATTTCACACATGTTAGCATACCATAGAATTCCCTAAAACACCTTGGCATTCATGCCCTCACAACTAGAATTACACTTTTCCAAGCCTTGGGAACCTTACATTCCCTAGGAAACCATGGCACTCCCTAGTTGTGATTCCCTCATAGATAGCCTTATGCTTTTTACGACTTGGTAAGCCAACCAATTTATTAGCAAAAACATATTGTTCCCAACCCAAAGTCTCCCTTTCTCTAAAAAAAAGAATTCCATGCTTTATCACAACCATAGCCTTGCTTCTTGCAAGTCCTATTATTAACTTCTCCTAAAACACTTCATCCTTGGGACACCTAGAATTCAATGACACTCCTTGGTACACACTCTTATTTGTTCATTTCCAATCATTTTGACCTAGTTCTCCCTTGTGTTACCCTAACAGTCCCTAACACTCCTCAACATCCATTGACATTGTCTGCCATGTGTTAGCACACCTTTTCATTCCTTGGCATTCCTTGAAACTCCTTAGCTATCATGCCCTGACAACTACCCTTACGTTTTTTTATACTTGGGAACCCGTCCAAGTCTTGCTTCGACTACAACCCCTTAACCAAGTTATAGTTGCGACAACTAAACTATGCCTTGTTCACCTAAGCATTTCTTATAGAACATCTTAGGCTACTCATGTCCAATCTGAGCTCATACCACTTAAGTCAAGGCTCACGTCCAACCATGGCCATAAAACAACTAAGCAACATAGTTTACATCTTGACATGCAATAGCATCGGGCCCGTCTAATAATCCCTTAGCCCTATTTGGAACGTGTTAGCATCCCCTACATTTGTTGCCATGCTTTGCACTCCCTAGCACACCCTAGCACTCCTTGACATGCCCTGGAACTCTAGCATGTCTTGGAATTGCCTAACATATAACCTTGTCACTCCCTCCTTAAAACACTTGGAACTCATTGACACTCCCTATCACACACTCTTATCTATTAATTTCCATGCATTTTGAACTAGTTCTCCCTTGTGTTTTTGTGACACTCCCTAACATTCGCTGGCATGCATTGGCACACCCACCTAGCACATCTTGGCAGGTTGCCCTGGAACTCTAGCATTTCTTGACACTACCTAACATATCTTATCACTCCCTATCACACACTCTTATTCATTCATTTCCATGTATTTGAAACTAGTGATCCATTTTGTTTCCTTCTCACTCCATAAAACTCCCTAATATGCATTGGCACACCCTAGCCCCTGGCACATCTTGGCATGTTTCCCTGGCCTCTAGCATGCTTTAGCATTGCCTACCATACCTTGTTACTCCCTCACCACACTTGTATCTCACTAACACTTCTTGTCACAAACTCTTATTTGTTCATTTTCATGCATTAATTTGAGTTATTGCTCCCCTGTGCTTCGCTGGCACTCCCTAGCACCTCATAGCACATGTTGACACACCTTGGCACCTAGCACATCTTGGCTACATGTCACCCTAGCAATCTAGCATGACTTAGCATAACCTAGCATACCATGTCACTCTCTCCTTAGCACACTTGGAACTTGTTGGCTTAGTGGGTCCTAGCCCAGGTTAAGAGTTAGTTTTTCCAAACAAATCCCTACACTATTGGCCCTTTCGGCATCAACCCTTTATGACACTTTACTATCTACTCACTCCGCGATCACAATTTGTGGAGAATTTATATGTTTTACAATAAAACTTGGGCTTTTTTCCCCAAAACTTGGGCTTTTGCTCCAAAATTGACCCTAGGGGACCCTATCCCAACAATCCCTATTGCAAGCATTTTATCCAATTCTTCATGCACTTTTTCCTTATACTAAGGATTCAAATGGTATGGGCATTGTTGCCTTGAGGGGGGCTAACCTAGGTTCAACATTATTTCGCCAAACAAATCCCTACACTACTGGCCCTTTTGGCATAATCCCACAGAGTGTGGACCAAAGTCTCACTCGAAGCAGTATGGGGGGATGTTAGAACCAACTTTCCACACCCTTGACATGGTTGTGATGTCGTCTGATCTCTTCTATCCCTGCCTTTGCGTAGGTGACCTCGCTCTAGGGCTTGTAAGAAAAACCCTTTGTTCCATCTTTTAATTTCTTTGCAAAAGTACATGATCGACCTTCGTGTAGCTTTAACTTGTAGCTCAGGTACTTTCGCACTGCTATAGCAACGTGTCGTGCAAATTCCTCAATTATCCTAACTTATTTGCATATCTTGTCAAATACTTAAATTTATCACCGTGTAAGAAGATATTCATTATTGTGTTTAATTATTTAATGTAATTGCATTCATTCGCGCATCATATAATACTAATAAAGGGAATTCATATGCAAATTATCCAAACCCATCAACAGAACAAATACATAGAAATTGGAGAATAACTCCTTTTATTAATATCTTCCAAGTATTACAAACTCTGTTCACCCTACGCACATAGCTGCAGTGGTCTACGCACTTAGCTGCAAAGCATCTACCTACACTACAACCCAAGACTTAGACTTCTTCCTCTAAAGCTATGACTCTCTTCTTTGTGTTCGATGCCATTAACTACTTAGAGCTTAGCTCCTTTTATCCAATCCCATGGTCTGTGGACCATGGGTAGATCTCTTACAACTGACTTTACTTTACAAAACTAAGGGCGGACTACCCTTTGTGACATATAATACCTTTTCATTCCATGACTACAAAATGCAGAGTCTTTACAATAATATTAAAAAAAATTGACTAAAACATGGGCTTTTAGCCAAAAAACTACCCTTGGGGGATATCGCTCCAAACAGGCCCCCAAGACAAACATCATGACTCGCCCTTGAGTCACTCGGTAGGCATGGATATCTTTACGTGAAGCTCATCCAGCTCGACCCAGATGACTGCAACTTCGGTTGTGCACTGAGATGTTGCCTGCTCTGTATCTTTAACTGTCTTCTAACTTACTGCCCCTGTACTATTAACTTGAAGCTGTTGTTGCGTTGTTTGTAGAGTCGCAACATTCCCTTCAATGTTTCCTGTAATGTCATAAGTTTCCTTTAGCCAGGGCTTGAGTCACGCCTTCAACAATAATTCCTTGTGCAGCGCTGTGTCCACCTATTCCTTCAGCTACTTGGCTAACCTCTGTGTCAACGTGATGGTTCGCATTGTGCCCTTAAATTTGTCATAGCGTTGTTTCAGTTCGTGCACTTCCGTCTCGAGCCTCTGGATGTTTGGAGCCTCCTAGAAGCCAGTTAGCACCTCATACAACTATTCAAACAATTGTCTGCAGTTTGATATTACACTCTCCACTATTGTGACTACTTCTGTGACAGTGGCCACCCACTGTTCCTTGACCTATGGTGGTGTTAAAGATTGAGCCCTCAACTGGAGCTCTATAGTCTTCAAGTTCAGCTCCAACTAAACCCACTCCATCTCCATCCGAGTGTCACGCACCCCTGTGGCCAATTTAAGAATGCAGACCTCGACTGGCTCCTCCTCTAGAATGGCCAATTCTGAGACCATTCTGCAGGCCTCCTCCATGACCTGTATGATCTTTTGTCTCTGGCTAGTCGCCTCGACCTCCACGGTAATGGAAACATTCCTCTATAAGGCCATCTTCTCATTGTTTATTTTCTACTCACTGATCACTTGGAGGGCGCAGTGCTCGTGGTCCCTCAGCTCGGCAATTACTCCATCTTGCACGGAGTGGAGTGCTTGGTGCGAGAGCGCTGCCAAGTTCAATCCTACTCCATTCAAGGAACTGATAGTGGGCCTATCAGCCTCATTTTCTATTGTTAGTGCTCCATCTGGCAGCACTAATGCACTGGAAGCCTTCATTCACAACATATCGACAACCTTTGATGTGCCGATAGCCAAACTGGTAGATGCCGTACTAACTTGCATCGCGTAGGTCTACAACTCCTCCAGTCCAATCTGGATGACCCCTAGGATGATTTGATGCTGCATTTCAAATTATTGCAGAGCCTCCATGGTGACATCTTTGACTGTTTCACTGATGTCGTATAAGTCTCCCTCTGTTAGTGTGATGGGGTCCAATGAGGTCTTGGTCATGTTGGAATTCTTTTTGGACCCTCCCTTTTTCGGCTCTCTCAGGTGCTTAATACGGCTGGACGTCTCCTAAGGGTCCCCACCATGCTGCTTTGTGTCATCTTCTTTAGTTGCAGGTGAAGGAAACCGTGCACCTTTGTCAGAGCTTTGCTTTATGCCTCCCATTTTTTTTCCTACTTCCTTTCCTATCTACTCTGCCTTGGCCTTCTCAACAGCCTCCTTCTTCCTCTTCTCAACCAGCTACACCATCTTCAACTTGGCCTTGTACTTCTTCTTTTGTATGGAGGAATTGCTTCCACTTATCACCAAGTCCATGTAGGTGCGTCTCTCCGTTGGCCATTTATCCAACACTGCATCAATGGCATCATTTGTGGCTAGGTACACAAGTTGTACCACTTCTATGCAGGGTCCTTCCACACCCTTGTTGAGATCTGATGGAAATCCACTTTGAATTCGGCATAGCTCTATAGGTTGGCATATACCATGGATGAAAATCATGGCTTATGATTGATAGCCATCCTAATATTCATTTCCATCAGGATCCATAAGATTTTGTTGTCATGAATGTGCTTTGCGTCCTTGGTTTCCCACAGCAAATCATACTACACTGCTTCAGGGAGGTCCGGTGCGACCGAGGGGAATTTGATTTCTTCTGGTAGCTCCCATGCTAAAATCACAATTGAGATCAAGAACCACACGTAGTGGAACATCTTTCTCTTCTCCTGCACTTTGTGGTAGTTGGTCAGGAACTCACCGCAAAGGTAGTCTAACCAGTTAAACTAGACTCCTTCCGTGCACTCCTACGTGAGTGCGATGACAAGCATCGACAACTTGTTGGCGTGGCACTTCCACATCACCTTCCCTGCAAAGCTATGCGTTGCCACCTTCATAGTGGGGCCGTAGATGTTGTATATTGCATACCCGTTCGACTTCTTCACCAATTTAAACTTCTCTTTCATCGATTTTGCAAGCACCATCTCGCCACCCTTGCCACCAAAAATCATTTCTATATTTTATCCTATATACAGTAGGCGTGTGATGCAGTGAATCAACATATCATTGATGGGTATCATTTCCTCCAACCACATACACCCATCATGTACCAAGCACAAAATCTTCTTGATCACTAAAACTATCACAGGGGTGCGGTTATAGTGCAACATCCAGAGCAGGTTGAGTAATCCTGCCTTCTCTACTCCTTTGAGCCACTTGCACGGCTCCAGTTCAGTCATGCCCATCTATGTGTCTATGACACGGTGCATCAATTGTTTAGTCGCCAAGTGCAGGAACTTCTCATGGTCCACCAAGTCCCAGTATTTGAGCTTCAAAATTGGCACCCATGCCAAACATGGAACATCAAAAAGTGATCTCATTTGGTAGAAATGGGGTTTGCAGGGGAGTCTTACTTTCATCAATGTCCTTGGGGACCTTGTGTTATCACTCAGGTTGTCCCTAGGCTCCTGTTTAGGGATACGACCGAGGTAACCACAAACCAATCTTTGGATTGCAGGTTCTAGCCCACCTGCAATCAGAGAGGGCTCTCTCTTAATGATTCAACTTTGTTGATGATTTTAGGCTAGCTTTTGGCTCAGGGGTTTTTGTTTGTGTTTGGATGGAAGGTAGAAATCTCAAGCAAAGAGGCAAGGTAAGGTGTGATAAGTTTCAAACCATTGGGCGTGGAGTCATGGATTAAGGCTTGCTATTGCGTCTTCTTGGTCATAAGAGGATTAAGGAGCGAGATAGCCACACATGATACAATTATCAATCTACCGAAGGGATGGAATGATGAAAATCAGAGATGAAAGGCAAAGGAGAATCATTTCATCATATTGAAAAAGAGGAGAAGTGGATGAATGGTGATCTAGGAGCAGTTAATAATTCCTAAATTCTCATTCATATGTAAAACAAACAGCGTAAACAAGATCATTTAAGTATACATGCTCATAGCTATTTCTGATGAAAACATAAAAAAGTGCAGAAATTGAACTTAAGGTGTAGTTAAACAAATATTAAGATATTCTTCTTTTTTGCAATTTAGATGGCGGAACGGTGGAAAAAACATGAAAATTAACAGAGGTGAGAAACACTTATTGAATAATGTAGAAGCACAAGAATTCCGTAGTCACTCCTTGGCCAATTAAACACATCAAGTAGTTCTGAAATCCATGCTTTCAGCAATCTTTGATTATAGAAAGTATGACAGTTACAGTGCGGGTCTCTGCTTGGAGAAAATGTTGAGAAGAAGATTAAGCAGTGTCTTCGACTCACTGACCAACCAACCAACCCCTCACTACATCGTTCAGGGTGGTATATATAAGAAAAATATTAGGAAGTCATTCATTACAATTGACCTAAACAGGTCTGCTGAAGAGCTTTTCTAAAACCTAAGTGTTGCTGGAATTAAATGCAGGTAAGTCTTTTGGGCTGCGTTAGAGGCAGCTGAATCGAAAGGAGTGCAATGTGGCCCTTGGAGGCTCGATGCGGTGTTTTTGGAGTAATTGTGCTTCGGGATCTGTAGTTCTGTTCTGCTGCGAGGTAAATGTGCAATAATTATGATCTGATGGTGTTTGAGTGGCTTCACCCTCTTTCTTTGACTTTGCTGCAAGGTATTAAATGTTCTCTTGCTTTGGGCCACTGCTTAAGATTTTCGCTGAAACTCTTTGCTGCTACATTGATGGCTTCCGCCGCCTGCTGATACTCTTTGACGTGCTTGTTCCCTGATGATTTGATCTGATACACTTAATCTCTGTCATTGGTCCTTGCTGTCTTTAAATCAGATTAATTTGGCACGATCGGGTGATTTCAGGCTTTTTCGGCGCAAAACGAGCCAAGGAATCAAAAGATTCCCCAAAGATTCCCCGAAACAGCCTATTTTTCGTAGCGATGCGTGATTAGCACTTCGCAATAATCGTGCATCGAAAACTGCCTCTTGTTTTTGTTCTGGAGCTCCGAAGTGCGATTTTTCTTCCTACGCGAATTTTCGGCTTTCTAGTTGCTGACGTCACCATGATGTCAGCCTGCGGTGGGTCCCTGGTACAGAAGTGACATGGTGGGGTGCTGATACTTGAAGGCGATGCGATGAACTTCTCCGATGCGATCGCAATATCGTATCAGCGGGGAACGAGAAGGTGTCTTAGTTGGACATGTGATGCTTGCGACTCCCGATCGCCGATATCGCGATATCGCATCGGGTGACGATGGAAGGGTCATAACTTACATGGAGAGGATATTGCGATCTTGCGATGCGAGATGGCTTTCTAGGGTCTGCAGAGTGTTTAAGGAAGTCGGTGAGGGGTTTATTTCGGTCGGAAGGAGTGAGTAAGTGGGTCAGAAAGGGATTTGAGGCTTCGGAAGGAGTCGGATAACCTGAAAATGGATTTTATACTCTAGAAGGAGTCCATTGTATTTGGGAGATGGTTTGAAGGTGCAGCATGAGGGTTCTTGCTAAGTTTCAGGTAAATTGAGCAATTCCCGGGGGTACTTATGGTTATTTTTCAACCAGGGGGAGGGATATTTACATAGGGGATGATTTACATAGTTTTAGTAGGGGGGTGGGAAAATATAGGGAGCTAAATAATAATGTCAGTAGTTAATATGGAGATGGTAAGAAATCTCTAAGTTTGGGAGAACTTAGGCTGTTACGAGGGGATAGAACCTTTTAGAGAGAGCATGGAACATCTTTGAGTAAAGCAGATCTTCACCCAAGCTAATGATATGAAAATGATGGAACTTAAGAGGTATCAAGCAAATCTTGACCTCTTTTGGGGACATTAGTTAATGATTGGGGAAAATGGAGAAAGGGAGTTAGTTATACCAATTTTTGAGCTTCTCGCATAGAACTTCCTGGTGATTGTGTCTTGAGCAAGGATGACACCTGGAAACCTGGAACTGATCAGCAATCAAGATTCGGCAACCTCAAAACTACCTACCCAGCCTACTTACCTAACATTTTTTCTTCTTTTGATTTGGGTGCACTTAGACTTGCAAACCCATCATTTCAATTTTTCTTTTTCATTCTTTCCTATCTACAAACTACCCTTATTTCATCCGAGGGTCCAGATTAAGCTGTTGGCCTCCTTTGATTCTCTACCTATCTAAGAATCTGCCAAGATTAAGCTGTTTGGACAGATTTTCATTCTCTATATTCTAAAACAGGAAATTTAAACCTAGGGAGGCCAAGATTAAGCTGTTTGGAGCTCCCTTTAACTGAAAATTGGCTACACCGGAATAACTTCTCAAAATTTGGAAGGCAGTTAAAATGAACTCTGAGTAGCCTTCTTCGCTTGGAGACTGTTAAGCAAATATGGAGCATTGCAGCATGCAAAGTATGACATATTTGGCCTGTAAAAATGTCAATCATGAAATATGAGTAACTTGCTGCAGCAGGAGGCTAACAGTGGCTCCACTTGGGGATGGTTTCTCCTTGTGAGAAGCCAAGAACAACAGGTCAGATTGCCTTAGTCTTTAGTTGTTGCTCTGTTTTGAACGTCTTCTTCCTGACTGTTGGATTGATTTGAACCTTTAGACTTGTTAGCATCTCTTTCCTTCGCTTGTGCTGCTGTTGAACTGTAAAGCACTGTCTACTTTCTTCTGCGTGCTCCAGCATTATGGATTCTTACAAAAATTAAAATACTGGTATATACAAATATGTACAAAATAAAACACCATCTTCTCTTTTCAATCAAGAGGATCATTGTAGTGCGTTAGCATTCGGCCATTGGCCGGGCCTTCTTCAGTTGTGCTGCCATCTAGAGATTTGAGAAAATAGGTATTATTGCCTTGCAGAGCACTGATAATGTACGGACCTTTCCACAAGAAATCGAATTTTGCGTGTTTGCCCTTGTCTTCTCTTCATGAATCCCATCTTAGAACTTTGCTGCCCACCCAGAAATCCTCTGCTTTGGTCTTCTTATCAAACATTTTCTTGAGTTTTTCCTGCAGTATTTAAGCTCTGTTGAAGACTTGTTCTCTGGTTTGCTGAAGGTGAATGGTTTGATTAACTCTTCTCTGCATGTCATTTGGTTCAACTTGAATTTCTTGCAACAATTTGATAGCAGGTATGCCCAGAGATGAAGGGAACTTGGCTTCCATGCCATACACAAGTTCATAAGGGCTCATCCCGATGGATTTTTTGGTGGAGAGTCTGTCTGCCCACAGAGCATTTGTGAGCTTCTTGTGCCAGTTCTTTTTGTTTTCTTCCAGCAGTTTCTTTATGATATTGATTAGGCTTTTGTTGGAAGACTCGGCCAAGCCATTACCTTGAGGGTAGTAAGCTGTTGAGTGGCCTAAGGTGATGTGGTATTTATGGCAAAAGTTGATGATTTTTTTGGATTTGAAAGCAGCAGCGTTGTCAGTGATAATTTTCTTAGGGCAACCGAATACAGAAAGGATATTGATCTCAAGGAATTGGATAATGGTGGAGTCCTTGGCTTGCCTACAGGGGATGGCTTCAATCCACTTAGTGAAATAATCGGTGGCTGTTAATATCCACTTGTGTTGGCCTGAGGAAGAGGGATGGATTTCTCCAATGAAGTCAAGACCCCATTGTTGAAAGGGTTTCTCGGTTGAAATGGGCTTAAGGGGCAAGGTTAGTAGTTTTCTTTTCCCTTCAAAGATTTGGCATTTGTGGCATGAGGCAGTAAACTTCTTTACATCTGCAAATAAAGAGGGCCAGTAATAACCAGCCCGTAAGATCTTGTCCGCCGTGGATTCCCAATAAAAGTGTCCTCCACAGTCTCCTACATGGAATTCTTTCATGATGTTGTTAGTTTCATTTATAGTTAAACATTTAAGCAAAATACCTTCATGATTTTTCCAAAATAAAGCACCATCTATGACACAAAAGTTTGATGATTTCATCATTAAAAATCTTTTCTTGGTTCTGGACAATCCTGGGGGAGCACACAGGTTTAACAATACAAAGCAAATATCAGTGTACCAAGGGGATTGCATGAAGGTTTCACTGATCTATGGAGTCGCCGGCTCCGGTTCATCGTCCAATTGATTAATGTCTAATGCTTGTAAATTTGTTTCGGACATTAGTTTGGATAACCCTTGTCCTTTTATGAGCTTAGTGAGCTTTATTTCAATGTCGTATTCAAGGATGCTAGCAATCCATTTGCCTCTTTTGCCTTCCAGTCCCTCTTGAGTTAGTATATCCTTTACAACAGCATTAGGGACATAGGCAATCACATCGGAGTATAGGATGTAAATTCTGAAATCTTTGATGGCTTTGACCAGGGCGTAGGCTTGCTTTTCCATGATCTGAAATTTCAAGGGTGCGTCTCTCAAAGCTCGGCTGAAGAAAGCAATTGGCTTTTCATTGCCCTGATCATATTTTTGCAAAAGGACAACAACTATAGTGTGTTCGAATGCGAAGGAAAAAATGATAAAATCTCTGTCGAATTGAGGACTGGTGAGGACAGGTGTTTGAGTTAGGGCAGTTTTTATACTCTCAAAAGCCTGCTTGGCTTCAAGAGACCATCTTACCTTGGCATCCTTTTTCAGCATATTGCTCAATAGCCTTATTAGATCGGCTAGATTTGGGATAAATCTCCTTAGGAAGTTGATCTTTCCAAGGAATGCTTGCAATTCTTTTATGTTTCTTGGATAAGGGATTTGAAGGATAGCTTGAATTCTTTCCAGGTCAATTCTAATCCCATATTTTGTATTATATGCCCTAAAAGCTTGCCTTCCTCCAGGGCAAGCAGGGACTTCTTAGGGTTCAAGGAAATGTCGTATTTCCTACATGTCATGAAAATTTGCCTTAAGTGCTTAAGGTGCTCTTGGTCGGATTTGGAGAATGAGGTCAGGTCATCTAGGTAAACTACGAGGAAATCATGTATCTCCTTAGCAAATGCAATATCCATTGCCCTCTGAAAGGTAGCACTGACGGTTTTTAGCCCAAAAGGAATTTTAACATACTTGAATGTTCCACAGGGTGTGGTAAAAGTTGTCTTGTCCTGGTCGTCCGGGTGAACAAGTATTTGGTTAAATCCTGAAAATCCATCTAGTAAAGAAATTCTAGAGGAACCCACTACTCTTTGCAAGATATGATCCATTTTGGGCAACGGGTAGTAGTCTTTTAGAGAGACATGGTTTAAATTTCTCAAGTCTACACATAGTCTTATCTCTCCTGTTTTTTTCCTAGTGGGCACTAAGTTAGACACCCATTCAAAGAATCTGATGGGTGCAATGATACCTACTTCAAACATTCTCTTTATTTCTTTTTTAATCAAGGGAAGAAGCATGGGGTTGATTCTTCTAAGTTTTTGTTTGAACGGTTTTTTATTTGGTTTTAAGGGAATGGTATGTTGGATTACTGAAGTGTCATAGGAATTCAAGTCCTCGTAACTCCAGGGAAATACATCTTGGAATTCCTTGAACAAATCCACATATTTCGGTTTTTGGTCAGGAGGCAGATTTTTGGATAATTTAATCATTCTGGGGTGTTCTGCTGTTCCTATGTTTTGTTCTTCTATGGCAGCATTCAAAGGTTCCATCTTTGGTTTTTTGGGCACATCATTGTCATCAAACATGTCTTCCAATGGAGTAAGGTCGGCAAGCAGAACATTACCTCTCAGATCAATAAACTCATCCTTTATCTTGGTTGTTTTCTCTGAACAAATTTTTTTCAGCTGTCCTATGTTTGTATTGTTGAAAACAGTGGGGCTTAGGATTTGTTTAGCTGTTGCAGCTGTTAGAGTCAGGTGGTTTTCTTCTGCTAACTGTTGTGATTCGACCATCGCATCCATGTCAATGTTTGTGTTGGAGAATTCGTCCTCCAGAGTTAAAAAATTGTTAATTTGGGCATCATCTTGGAATACCTGCCAATCCTTGACATTGTTAGGGACCGAAGGTCTGTGTTTTATTTCAGCGGTGAAATAGTGATTTGGTTCAAAGGGAAGCTTGCATGTGCTAGCGAAGGTGGCTAGGCTGTGGGCATGAATATTATGGTCTCGGGCAATTTTGGCCAGCTCAAATTCACTAAAGGCGTTGAGTAATTCGGTGGCACCAGCTCTGTAAACTCTCATTCTACTATCATTAGTGACAAAGTTACCCTTTATCTATTGTATAATCAAGTCTGAATCACCTAGGATGGAGACGGTAATAGCCCCCAGGGTTTTGAGCAACTTCAGGCCTAAGAGAAGAGCTTCATACTCCGCCATATTGTTTGTACACCTGAAATTGAGTCTATATGCATGGCCTTGTGCGTGATTATCATGAGTATTGTAAATCCACACTCCAGCCCCCGCTCCTAACTTGTTAATTGAACCATCAAACTCCAAATACCATGTGGCTTCTCGTTTAAGGTTTGTATTGAGAGTTTTAGCTGTTTGAGGAACGGGCGGACTGGTAATTTTTGTTTCGGGATTTTCTTCTTGCTGTTTGTTGGTTGCCTTAGCTGTTGAGACAATTTCATGGGTATTGGCAACCATTTTTTCATTGATGTAGGTTCCCTGCTCCAAAGATAACGATTTATCATCAGTTGGAGGGTTGGTGTTATCATTAAATAAAATAAACGAATCCATATCAAAATGGATTGAGTATATTGGAAAATTTTGGGGTTTTTCCTCACTGCTTACCACATACTTCATTAATGTTTCTCTATATAGTCTCTTTTGTTGCCCAAAGACAGATATAGTGGCATAGGAGAGGTCGAGTTGAAGGGATCCTTGCAATTTTGCTCCCCACAATCTGGATAGAAGCATACCATACTTTGTGGGAATGTCGGCTACTACTACGTCCACTAAGATTGTCTTGTTGGGGAATTAGACTAGAGAGACACAAAAGTCTTTGATCAAGCCTAAACATTTGACCTGACTTGAATCAAAGGAATACAGATCTTTGTACGATCTTGTGACATCGAGGTTCAACCTTTCCATTACAGCTTTGGGCATAAGTTTATGTGAGGCACCTGAGTCAAACATAGCATTATGCAGTATTTTGTCATGTATGTGTAGGCTGACATAGAAAGGTGGAACAGGTCCATATGTTGTTTTTCCATCAACTTCTGGACCGAACAGTAGTTCAGGGGTATCATCTAAAATGTTTACATCATCCCTTACTTCTAGTAATTGAAGTGATCTTTGAATTTGTTGTCTATATACATCATGCTTAGCCAGTTCTGAGAGAGGAATGGAAATCTTGAGTTTTCCAATCTCTGCTTCTAAACTGAATGGTTTTTCCAATGAGTTCTTGGCGTTGACATTGGTGACTTTCTCTTTTTCAGGCATACTCTCTATGTTCTCTTTTGGAATGTCAGTGTCATGATGTATGACCGTTTGTGGTATCTCTGTTTTGGGAAGATGTCCGGGAATGCTCTTCAGATTTTCTTTTGGATAGGAGGGGGGCAGAGGCTGATCAATAGGAGGGTGTGTGTCTGTTACATCCTCCATAGTAACCTGATGAGGGTTTGGGACAGGGCTGTCAGCTGGTTGATTGTTGGTGATCTTCCCTTTAGTTTTGTTGAGCTGTTTGCTATCTTTTGTTCTGCTAGATGGGAGAACATCAATAGTCCTTGTTCTTAATTTGTATTGCTTGTGTACCTCGTATACAGCAGTATCATATCCTTGTTTAAAGTCAAAGGACTCTCCCGACTTGGTGCTGAATTATTTTGTATCAAGGTATGGTCGGTCTTCTTCCGTGAGGAAGATTTGTTGTTCGTTTTCTGAATCTATCAGGTTCATATGGTCTGGACTGGCCCTACCAACGTTTGAGTTTTGGGTTTTTTCTGAAGTTTGGGTTCCTTATGGCATTGGGCTGTTGACCCTCCCATGAAGTTTTCCTCTCAACATTGTCTACTCTATCTCCCAGCCTGTGCATGCCATTGATGATAGCATCTAGCTTCTGATCGAAGGCTGAGGATTCTTCTTTGAAAGTGGTTCTTCTCTCAGTTCTAGTTCTGTTTCTTTTAGCAATTAGATTTGCTTCCACACGTACTGCAACATCTTGCATTTCTACGAGGCTTTGAGGGGCTCTTTCCCTTAATTGATATGCCATCTTAGCATCAAAGCCATCCGGGAATTTGTATAATGCAAGGTCGGGTGGAGGTCTTAAATTTTGTGGTATTGCATTGTAAACATTGTTAAATCTTACACAGTAATCCAGAATAGTTTCCTGAGGTCCTCTCTTGATAGTATCATACTCGGACAGTATGTGAATGGGGTCTTTCTTTTTCTCCCATCTGTTAATGAATGCCTGGTATAAGGCTTCAGGTTTTACTATAGAATTGGGTGGAAGTGCCCTAAACCAGGCTCTGACATCACCGGTCAAACTTTGGACAAAAATCTTCATTCTTACACTCTCATCATCAATCTCATAACTCTCGAAATAATCCTGCATTTTCTTCGTATGTTGTAGGGAGGTGCAGGAGGTTGTGCCATCAAAATAGGTGATTTTTGATTGGTAGTCCTAAGTCATAGCCCCAGGATTAGCAGGTAATTGTAAGGGCACATATCTAGCCATGATGATGGGGATAAGCGGAGCAACTAAAGCAGCGGGGATCACCGGAATAACCGGGGTAGAAGGAGTAGTAGTGGTAGTAGGAGTATGGGATGGAGGTGTAGAGGAGCTGCTTGGAGAAGGAGGTGATGAACCAGGGGAACTTGGGGTTGACCGGAATAAAACTTTGACAGGGGTTGGGACACTGCTTGGCTGAACTGTTTCAGGGCTCGCAGCAGTTTGGTCTTCTTTTTACTTTTGTTTTCTAATGATCTTAGGAGTTAAATTCAGATTTTAAACAACAGATGGGCTGTTTGGATCAGGATTTGATCGTGTATTACGAGTTTTTTTCTTAGGAGCCAGCTTCTAATATATTTTTTGGGAACTTTTCTAAAAAACGCAACAACACAGGTCGACCGAGACTTTCACAAGTCGGTTTCTTCCTCTTCAGGGCTGCAGACTGGTTTAATGAATTTATCTGAGGAGGTCCCCAGCGGAGTCACCATTATGTTATCACTCAGGTTGTCCCTAGGCTCCTGTTTAGGGATACAGCTGAGGTAACCACAAACCAATCTTTGGATTGCAGGTTCTAGCCCACCTGCAATTAGAGAGGGCTCTCTCTTAATGATTCAACTTTGTTGATGATTTTAGGCTAGCTTTTGGCTCAGGGGTTTTTGTTTGTGTTTGGATGGAAGGTAGAAATCTCAAGCAAAGAGGCAAGGTAAGGTGTGATAAGTTTCAAACCATTGGGTGTGGAGTCATGGATTAAGGCTTGCTATTGCGTCTTCTTGGTCATAAGAGGATTAAGGAGTGAGATAGCCACACATGATACAATTATGAATCTACCGAAGGGATGGAATGATGAAATTCAGAGATGAAAGGTAAATGAGAATCATTTCATCATACTGAAAAAGAGAAGAAGTGGATGAATGGTGATCTAGGAGCAGTTAAGAATTCCTAAATTCTCATTCATATGTGAAAGAAACAGCATAAACAAGATCATTTAAGTACACATGCTCATAGCTATTTCTGATGAAAACATAAAAAAGTGCAGAAATTGAACTTAAGGTGTAGTTAAACAAATCTTAAGCTATTCTTCTTTTCTGCAATTTAGATGGCGGAATGGTGGAAAAAACATGAAAATTAACAGAGGTGAGAAAGAGAATTTCGTAGTCACTCCTTGGCCAATTAAACACATCAAGCAGTTTTGAAATCCATGCTTTCAGCAATCTTTTATTATAGAAAGTATGACAGTTACAGTGCGGGTCTCTACTTGGAGAAACTGTCGAGAAGAAGATTAAGTAGTGTCTTTGACTCACTGACCAACCAACCAACCCCTCACTACATTTTTCAGGGTGGTACATATAAGAAAAATATCAGGAAGTCATTCATTACAATTGACCTAAATAGGTCTGCTGAAGAGC
Source organism: Pinus taeda (assembly GCA_000404065.3). Taxonomy (NCBI): domain Eukaryota; kingdom Viridiplantae; phylum Streptophyta; class Pinopsida; order Pinales; family Pinaceae; genus Pinus; species Pinus taeda. Next base: position 413,646 of record APFE031313648.1, read on the forward strand.
TTTTCTAAAACCTAAGTGTTGCTGGAATTAAATGCAGTTAAGTCTTTTGGGTTGCGCTAGAGGCAGCTGAATCGAAAGGAGTGCAATGTGGCCCTTGGAGGCTCGATGCGGTGCTGTTGGAGTAACTGTGCTTCGGGGTCTATAGCTCTGTTCTGGTGCGAGGTAAATGTGTAATAATTATGATATGAGGGTGTTTGAGTGGCTTTTCCCTGTTTCTTTGACTCTGCTAGAAGGTATTAAATGTTCTCTTGCTTTGGGCCGCTACTTAAGATTTTCACTGATACTCTTTGCCGCTACATTGATGGCTTCCGCCGCCTGCTAATACTCTTTGACACGCTTGTTCCCTGATGATTTGATCTGATAAACTTTAATCTCTGTCATTATTCCTTGCTGTCTTTAAATCGGATTAATTTGGCATGATCGGGCGATTTCGGGCTTTTTCGGCGCAAAACAGGCCAAGGAATCAAAAGATTCCCCAAATATTCCCCGAAATGGCCTATTTCCCGTAGCAATGCGCGATTAGCGCTTCGCGCTAATCGCGCATTGAAAACTGCCTCTGTTTCTTGTTCTGGAGCTCCGAAGTGTGATTTTTCTTCCTGCGCGAATTTTCGGCTTTCTAGCTGTTGACGTCAGCATGACGTCAGCCTCTGGTGGGTCCCTGGTATAGAAGTGACATGGTGGGGTGCTGATACTTGAAGGTGATGCGATGAACTTCTCCGATGCGATCGCAATATCGCATCGGCAGGGAACGGGAAGGTGTCTTAGTTGGACATGCGATGCTTGCAACTGTCGATCGTCGATATCGCGATATCACATCGGGTGACTTTACATGGAGAGGATATTACAATCTTGCAATGCGAGCTGGCTTTCTAGGGTCTGCGGAGTGTTTAAGGAAGTCGGCAAGGGGTTTATTTTGGTCGGAAGGAGTGAGTAAGTGGGTCAGAAAGGCATTTGAGGCTTCAGAAGGAGTCTGATAACCTGAAAAGGGATTTTATACTCTGGAAGGAGTCCATTGTATTTGGGAGATGGTTTGAAGGGGCAGCATGAGGGTTCTTGCTAAGTTTCAGGTAAACTGAGCAAGTCACGAGGTTACTTATGGTTATTTTTCAACCAGGGAGAGGGATATTTACATAGGGGATGATTTACATAGTTTTATTAGGGGGATGGGAAAATATAGGGAGCTAAATAATAATGTCAGTATTTAATATGGAGATGGTAAGAAAGTGCTAAGTTTGGGAGAACTTAGGCTGTTATGAGGGGATAGAACCTTTTAGAGAGAGCATGGAACATCTTTGAGTAAAGCAGATCTTCGCCAAAGCTAATGTATGAAAATGATGGAACTTAAGAGGTATCAAGCAGATCTTGACCTATTTTGGGGACGTTAGTTAATGATTGGGGAAAATGGAGAAAGGGAGTTAGTTATACCTGTTTTTGAGCTTCTCGCATAGAACTACATGGTGATTGTGTCCTGAGCAAGGATGACACCTGGAAACCTAGAACTAATTAGCAATCAAGATTCAGCAACCTCAAAACTACCTACCCAGCCTACTTACCTAACATTTTTTCTTCTTTTGATTTGGGTGCACTTAGACTTGCAAACCCATCATTTCAATTTTTCTTTTTCATGCTTTCCTATCTACAGACTACCCTTATTTCATCCGAGGGCCCAGATTAAGCTGTTGGGCTCCTCTGATTCTCTACCTATCTAAGAATCTGCCAAGATTAAGCTGTTTGGACAGATTTTCATTCTCTATATTCTAAAACAGGAAATTTAAACCTAGGGAGGCCAAGATTAAGCTATTTGGAGCTCCCTTTAACTGAAAATTGGCTACACTGGAATAAATTCTCAAAATTTGGAAGGCATTTAAAATGAACTATGAGTAGCCTTCTTCACTTGGAGACTGTTAAGAAAATATGGAGCATTGCAGCATGCAAAGTATGACATATTTGGCTTGTAAAAATGTCAATCATGAAATATGAGTAACCTACTGCAGCAAGAGGCTAACACCTTGGACTTAGGCTTGCATGGAGGGACATACTCCAACAACCATGTAATAGGGTCCACACCTTGGGCTTTAACTTCCTCTATTTCCACTCCCACATCCTCATCGTCCATGGGGATGTCTTTGATATCCTCCTCTTCTGGCTCTAGGTTTATAGCATTTCCTTTCTCCCAGGTAGTGGGCTTGGTTTGATTTTGGCTCGATGACACACACACCGAGATGGTAGGCTGCTTTGCCTTCTTATATTTCATGGTCTCCTTAGTTGGGGTTGGCTTCGGTCTCAGTGTTCTCGGAGATTTAGGGACCTCCACTATTACTTCGGCTACTTCTAGCGTAGCTTCTTTGGCCTATTTTTCCATCTCTTGTGCTAGCTCTTCCACCACTTGTTGTGTATTGATAACTTCTGGGGCTGATGACATAACACTCTCTATCAATACTTGCGACATATCAGGAAAGTTCGCAAATTCAGGGGTCTTTTTGAGAGCTACAAAAAATTGTAGGTCCATAGGTGTTTGAGAGCTCAACAACTAAATACTAAAAATGCCAAGTGTTTCTTGCTGGACAACCACTTGTAATTTATAGGGAAATTTGAATTCAAATCTGAATGTTCCCCTCAAAATCGGTTCATTAATGCTAGATTTGTAGTAGATATTCAAGGATCTAAGCCATAAGTTTCATCTTAAATGTTGGTCGCCCGCTCCATTTGGCCTCACTTCTACCATATTTTCATGAACAGTGACCTTAATGGTCACTTTCCAGCTGACCTGCGTGATTTTTCCCTTGGTAGTGCAACTCTCTCCATGCTGTCGCGGACCCAGTGACACTTCCTTGCTTCACACCATCTTCCAATCACATAGCTCCTCAGCTCAGGAAGTGTAGTTTATAGTCCCACGCCTCCTTTTAGCTACCTGGAGCACTAAGACTATGCTCCTTTCATTTTGTCACATAGCCACACTGCCAGTGTATGGCTTCAAGTGACTGCCATTCACCTTTCCTCAGAAGGGTCCTCTATTTAACTTAACCAATTGTACTTCTCTTCTGTAGTAATCTCCTTAATAACATAAGGCCCTAAACAGTGCATCCTGAATTTTATGAGGAATTTATCAAACTTACTATCATACAAGAAAACTATATCATTTAATTTAAATGTGCATATATTGATGTGTCGATCATGCCATGCCTTTGTACACTGCTTTTGGACCTACTGGTGAAATCTAGCCAAAAATATTTCTTCTTCCATCTCATCCAGCTGCGTGAGCCTCTCTTCCAAGGCTCTATGATCCATCATACCTATGAGAAATGCTATGTACATACTAGGAACGATGTATTCCATAGGCATTATGACTTCCAAACCATAAACAAGCCTAAAAGGGGTTTGTCCCATCAACTTCTTGCATGTCGTTCGATAAGCCCACAATACTGCAGGTATGTGTAGGTCCCAATCACTTCGCTGAGCATTACAAACCTTGGTCAGCTGTTTTCAAGCACTTTGTTGAACACCTCCACTGTCCTATTAGTCTGCATGTGATAAGTTGTGCTCTTCTAGTGATATACCTGAAATTCCTCCATTAGTTCATTGATCTTATCATTCAGGAAGTGCATACCACATTCACTCACCAAGATCCTTGGACATCCAAATCGCCTCAGTACATGCTCAAATAAGAACTTCATGACCATCGCATCTGTACAATCCTTCACTAGCTGCGCTTCTAACCACCAAATCAAATATTCCATCGCAGTGATAATGCACCTCATTCATGTCTTCCCTTGTGGCTGAATGGGTCCTACAAAATCTATTGCCCACTTCTCAAAGGATTGCAATGTCATTTGTGGATTAAAATGCATTTCATCCCTCTACGATGGCTTTCCTATTCTTTGACATACATCACACACCTTGCAATATGCTTTTGAATCTTGATGAAGGGTTGGCCATCACAACCCTGCGTGTAGAATCTTCTGCACGGTTGCTCTCCCTACATCATGTCCTCCCATGGCGCCCTCATGAGTGTCCACGAGGATGCTACTTCATTTGAACTCAGGTACGATTATTCCTTTTAGATCCGTAAACTTGGTAAGGAATGAGTCTTGGTATTCGTACCAAAATTCAATGACCTTCTCTACCATTCTGTCGTCCCAATAGTCTCCAATCTTTGTGAATTTGGGTTCTACCTCCGTACCAATGTTCACTTGTTTTGTTTTCACCAGTGCGGTTGATCTGATAATTAGATCTAAGACAAATAATAAGGTATTAAAGACTCATGTTCATGGATTTTCCTATGTTATTTTATGCAATGGATCGCTCAAATTGCGAAATACATAGATAATGAAGCAGTAAACAAAAACATAATAGAAAACAAATAACACAACAAATTTAATGAGGATTTTACCCAATCCTCCTGGGCTACATCTCCTGGTCCAACAATTAGTGGTGGCCTCCCTATTATGTCTTCAAGGAGAGTTTTCACAACAGTATGAGCTCAAATGGAGACTCAATACACAACAGATATAACAGTAAGAGTTTTCTTGAACCTCTCAAGCTTTCTCTGAGTACACAGAATCTCTGAATCACTCTCTATCTCTATCTTAGCTTTGTCTTGGCACTACCTGCTCTGTATTTTGTTTGCTATTCGTTTAAAGCAAAAACTACGTTGCATGTTCATTTTAGCTTCTTAGCTTTCAGTCTCCTTGGCCTCTGTCTGCTCGAATCCCTCTTCTAGCGTTACACAATAATTGCATAATGCATAAGGGGGAGGTGGTCACCTATTCTGCTATGTAAGAGTGCCTCGGGCCCTTAAAATCGTTCGGAATCCCAAACGCGGTCGTTTTCTGCTAACACAGGAAAATGCATTCATGACTGTGAAATTCCACCAAAATACAGTTCATTTCAAACTTCAAAAGTCCTTAAATATGGTATATTCCTCTATCGGGTCCGTTCTCAATCGCTATCGCAAGTCACTTCGGCCCTGCTCCAAGGTTCCTCTTTATATTTTAGAAATATACTAAAACTGCAAAAATGCATTAAAAATGGCTTATGGAAGATCTGAAATAATATATAATAGCCTTAAGGAACCCTTTCAGGTCCAGTTTATCGCATCAGTGCTTCAACCCTTGTATTTCATTTAATAAACAAAATACACAAAATTACATTAAAAATGCCTTTTCTGCGTATCTCAAATCTTATGAAATAATATTTATAAAATGTTGGGTCTGGTTCATCGGATTGCACATATGTATGTGTATAGACCCCACTCCATAAGGTTTCTCTGATTGCGATATCATGATGCCATTAGTCACAATCACATATCGCTCATGCCCTGGGCCATTGCAAGCGCTCTTTGTAATCTCCGATAGCAATCCTACGATGCAACGTGGGCCGCCGATCTATGCACGTGATCTATGGTCCTAGTTGACTCCACCAGTCACCATCGCAAGTGTTATGTAGTTTGCACCGATATCCACTAATTGCCACCACCAATTATGATCTGCCGATTAGATCTAGGACATTAATCAGCTAGATCTTATGGCTACTATGCATTCACCTATTTAGACCTCTGAAACTTTGTTTTTCTCCATTTACACGTGTTTTTGGCCTCCCAATAGTGTTTTTCCGCCATTCTAAGGGTTCTTCATGTGCTATTATTTTGAAATTTTGCATGATTTTAAGAGGTTTCAAGACTTATAGAGTGTTTTTGGATCCATTTGGATCACGCCTTCCCACTGAAAAAGGATTTTGGACCACCAAAAATTGGTTTTTAAGCATTGCTCAAGTGAGGATACAACTACCTACTTGTCCAATATCTATCCATTTTTCACTGATGGGTTTTGAACCTTTGAGCCTGATCCTAAGGTACTCCACATCCCTTCTGCACATAGTCCTCACCTTCCTGTCCAAAACTATATCTTCCTGCAGCTCATTGAGATATTCAGGCAACAGATCATCAATGGAAGGCAATTGACTTTTCTCTTCGAGATCTTCAATTAATGAAGGTTCAAACAGTCTTAAGTTTTCTGCATTTACCATTGAATAGATGTGCATATAAGCTAGCAAATCAAGGTGGAAAGCATTCTCACCAATTTTCTCAAGTACCTTAAAAGGCCCATACCTTATTGGCTTCAGCGTCTTTCCTTCACCTTGCATACTATCCTTACTGATATACAACTAGACTTGATCACCAACTTGGAAGCTGTGCTCCACCCAATGCTTATCATGCCTTTCCTTGTACTTGGCTTGGATCTTTTCTAGCTGTTCCTGCACTGCCTAGTGAATTTCTTGGATCTGTTTAATGAATTTGGTTGCTTTTTCCACATCACTGTGTCTAGCAACTGCTATGTCTTTTTCAAAGATAAAATCCAAGGGAGATCTTGGTATAAAACCAAAACAGGTCTCAAAAGGAGATCTCTGTGTAGAAGAATTTTTAGCACAATTGTAAGCATGTTGCACATAACGTAAATGTTCATCCCAAAGCTTGGGATGCTTGTTGTAATAACCCTTGAGCAACTGGATCATTGTCTTGTTGACTACCTCTGTTTGGCCATCTATTTGTGGGTAAAAGGTTGTGCTCTTCTTCAGTCTAGTGTCCATCAATTCCCACAGACTTGACCAAAACTTCCTAATGAATCAGGAGTCTCGATTAGATACTATGGAAGTGGGTAACCCAAATGCACTGAGACATGCTGAAAGAACAACTTCGTTGTTTGTTCAGTTGTAATTTGCTTATTACAAGGTATTAAAATACACATTTTTCTGAACCTGTCCACAATAACATATAAATAGTCATGTCCCTTTCTAGATTTTGGCAATCCCCCAACAAAGTCCATGGAAATACTTTCCCAAGGACAGGAAAGAATTGGTAGTGGAGTGTACAAGCATAGTTTTCTATTGCTGGGCTTGCTTTTAGCGCACATGGTACACCCTATTACATATCTAGAAACTGTTTCATGCATTTTTTGCCAATAACAATATCTTTGCAGTTGTGCAACCATTTTACTTACACCAAAATGACCTGATATTAGAGAAGTGTGTGCTTCCCTAATTATGTTAACTCTTTCAGTTTTTGGAATGGATAGCTTTCCCAAATGATACAAGAGTTGTTCCTTAACATAATAATTCAATTCTTCTACCTTTTTTCCATGACATAAAGTTTCATATGCATCCTTAAAATCTATATCTTCAGCATACTGCTTAATGTAGCTTTCATGCATTACCGAGTTATGCTTAAGTATAGTAGATGCATTTATAATTGGTCTAGATAACATATCTGCAACTTTATTATGTATGTCTTTCTTATATCTGCTGACTAGATGAAACTATTATAGAAAACCCATCCACCTATAGTGTCTTGATTGCTACAATTTAGTTTGTGAGTGCAAGTACTGAAGTGGTTGACGATCAGTATGTATAATTGTTTCTTTTCTCATTAAGTAATGTTTCCACTTTTTTACACTCTGTACTAATTCATACAATTCTTTATCATATGTGGGATAATTAACTACTGTAGGATTAAATATCTCATAATGGTAGCATATGGGTTTACCATGTTGCATCAACACTGCTCCCATGGCATTTTCATTAGCATCAATTTCAATCTCAAATGGTTGTTGAAGATTTGGCAATGCTAGTACTGGTGTTATACTAATTTTTTCTTTCAAGGTGTCCAAGGATTTTTGCTATTTGCCTCCCCACTAAAACACTTTGTTCAATCCTATCAAAGCATGTAAGGGAGTTGCAGTGAAGGAAAAGTTAGCAATAAACTTTCTCCAATATTATGTTGCTCCTAAGAAGCTTCTAACTTCTGTAGCAGACTTGGGTTTAGGCCAGTTTACAATGACTACAACCATAGAGGGATCTATCTTCATTCACCACCCCCTACAATATGACCCAAATAATTCAAAGATGTTTTTCCAAATTCACACTTTGATAATTTAACATAGATATTTTCTATTTTCAAAACATCTAGAGTCTGCTTTACATGCTTCAAATGTTCTTCCCATGTTTTACTAAAAACAATAATATCATCTAGATATACAATTACAAAATCATCAATAAAAGGCCTAAGTACATCATTCATAACTCGCATGAAAGTGGTAGGGGCATTAATTAAGCCAAAAGGCATAACTAGCCATTCATACAACCCTTGCTATGTTTTGAAAGCAGTCTTCCATGCATCTTGCTCTGATACTCTGACCTGATGGTAACCACTATGCAAGTCCAACTTGGAAGCTTCTTTCAACTGATCCAATAGATCATCAATGCAAGGAAGGGGATAATGATTCTTTATCGTTATTTTATTCAGTGCTCAATAATCAATGCACATCCTCCACAAACCATCTTTCTTCCTCACCAACACGATTGGAGATCCACATGGTGATGTGCTTGGTCTTATGAACCCTTCTCGAGCAATTCCTATACTTGCTTCTTGATTTCTAAATTCTCTAAAGTGGATAACCTATAGATTTCGATGTTAGGCAATGGAGCATCTTGCTGCAAATTAATATCAAGTACAATTTCCATTTTGGGTGGCAGACATTTAGGTTGTTGAAATAGGATATCATATTTTGAAACAACTTTTTTAAATTAGCTTGTTATTTAGCATCACAGCCTTCAAATATATTGGTTTTATTATGTTTCTTTTCCTTTACAACAATCAGTAAAAATTTCTTGCATGAATTTACAATTCTTTTCATTTGCCCTGAGTTTATGAGAGTATAATTATTCTTGAGTTTATAAGCTCTTACAATATATTCTATTCCATCTTTGGTTAGTTGATACTTATTTTCATCTCTATAGAAAATGGAATTTCTATCATATAATTAAGGACTTCCTAAAACAATTCGACTTATATCCAAGGGAATGATATCTAGGTCAACCTCATCTACAAATGCTGACCCAAAAGAAAACCTAAGTTTACATTGTCTAGTCATTTGTATCTTTGCTTTATCACATACCCAACCTAATGGATATGGCTTCTTGTGAGGTGTGGTTAGTAGTCCCAATTTATTTACAATTGCTTTAGAAATCAAGTTTACTTGTGAGCCACTATCAAATAAAGTATCAATTTTTTGATGCTTTGAAATAAATCTAATATGAAAAAGCTCATGCCTTTTCCTCTCATTTTCTTCACTATCAATAGTTTGTGTTGAATTACTAGTAGATGCTTCAGAATTTTTACCTTTTATACCTGTGGCTGCGATTGTTGTTTCATCACCTGAGTCTGACCCCAAATCTTTATGTATAGCAGTAGGAGCCTTCTTCTTCTTGCCATTGAACTTCTTGGGTTTTAGCTCTGGATGCAAAGGCCAACAATGTTCATCATCATGTCCTTCCTTCTTGTAGTGAGTGCATGAAGGTTTGGCCTTTTGTACATCATTTTCCTTCCTCTCTTTCCATTTCTGCTTCCTCTTTTCCTTGTTCTTGCTTGCAGTGGGTTTTGATGATCCCCCAATCTCTGGGTTCACATTCTTGCCTCTAGCCTCTAGATGGGTAGCCTAAATAGATACCTCATCTATGCTAGTAGGGTTAAACATGAGAATGGTGTGCCTCAAATAGCTATGTAGACCACCTATATAATTCAGCAAAGTTTCAGGTGAGTCTAAAGAAATTCCTAGCATAAAAGCTATTTTTCTAAATTCTTGGGTGTAGCTCTGTACACTTTTCCCTTTTAATTGGAGAAGAGTTTGCCAACTCGTCATAGCTTACTGCATATAAGCTAGTGGATAGAATTGGTTTTTAATTGCAGAAACAAATTCACTCCAGGCAGAAAGAATTTTACCATCCTTCTTCAAGTCAGCTTGTGTCCTGCCTTCCCACCATACCAAGACAGTTCCTCCAAGGCGTAGGCTGGCCAGCTAAATTTTACTCCTGTCTGAATCAATGCTCTGCACCCTGTAATACATGTCAATCTGTCTAATCCAATTATCTAGCTTCTCTGCATTTAATTCTCCATCATATATTGGCAAATCAAATAAACATCTAATTTAATCAAAGATGTCTTCTTCTTCTTATTTACAGAGCTATCAGGAGGTGTGGATAGAGGAGCCTATTTTCCTTTCCCTTTGCCTTTAGAACGGCCATCTAGGAGAGATTATTCTATTCCTTTGTCTTGTTTTGAGGTTGAATAATCTTCACTTCGAACTTTCTTAAATTTTCGATACATTTCTTCTACCATGGCTCTCATGGTCATGAAATTGTCCATGAACTAAGAGTCTGATTCCAAGGGATTTTCTTTTTCCATTTTCCTCCTAGGATAGACTCTACCAATTTCTAGATTAGTTTCAACCAGTTCTCCTTCTCCTAATTTGAGCTTCAACCTAGTTATCATTCACCAATCCAGCACAAGCTTGTCTAACCTTATAAACCTAATGCTCTAATACCACTTGATCTGATAATGAGATCTAAGATAAATAATAAGGTATTATAGACTCATGTCCATGAATTTTCCTATGTTATTTTATGCAATGGATCTATCAGATTGTGAAATACACAGACAATGAAGCAGTAAACAACAACATAATAGACAACACATAACACAACAAATTTAAAGAGGAGTTCACCCAATCCTCCTGGGGTACGTCTCCTAGTCCAGCCTTTAGTGGTGGCCTCTCTATTATGTCTTTAAGGAGATTTTTCACAACAGTATGAGCTCACATGGAGACTCAATACACAACAGATACTAGTAAGAGTTTGCTTGAACCTCTCAAGCTTTCTTTGAGTACACAAACTCTCTGAACCACTCTTTCTCAACCCTGCTCCAAGGTTCCCCTTTGTATTTTAGAAATATGTTAAAACTACAAAAATGCATTAAAAATGGCTTATGGTGGATCTTAAATAATATATAATAGCCTTAAGGAACCCTTTTGGGTTCGGCTTATCGCATTGGCACTTAAATTACGTTAAGAATTCCTTTTCTGTGGATCTCAAATCTTATGAAATAACATTTATAAAACTGTTGGGTCCGGTTCATTAGATCACACATATGTATGTGTATAGGCCCCGCTCCATAAGGTTTCTCCGATTGCAATATCATGATGAAATTAGTTGCAAATGGATATTGCTCATGCCCCATGCCGTTGCTATCACTCTTTGTAATCTCTGATAGCGATCTTGCGATGCAACATGGGCCACGATCTACGTGCTTGATCAACGGTCCTAGTTGACTCCGCTAGTCACGATCACAAGTGTTATGTAGTCTGTGCTGATATCCGCTGATTTCCACCACCGATAAGATCTGGACCGTTGATTAGCCAGATTTGATGGCTACTGTGCATTCACCTATTCAAACCTCTGATACTCTGTTTTTCTCTGATTTGATGTGTTTTTGGCCTCTCGATAGTGTTTTTCTGCCATTCTAAGGGTTCTTCATGTGTGATTGTTTTGATATTTGGCATGATTTTAAGAGGTTTCAAGACTTAGAGAGTGTTTTTGGATCCATTTGGATGAGTGGTTATATCAGGGTTCTCAATCTGCGGTCCTTGAACCTCGTGGTGTCCTTCTGTTTCTGGAATATTAATCTTCCGTGGATCTTTGTCCTTTGCTTCAGCAGCTACATTATAACATTCGAGCACGTGACTCAGCTGAGTAGCTCATTCAGGCTGAATTAGGTCTAAAGGATCCTATGGTATCTAGTGAGCTCCAGTATTGTAGCAATAATGCTACAACTCCTGAGGCTTCCTGTCTCTCATTTTATCAACCCGGTTGTTCGTACAAACTTGGAAGCGACGGTGCTGTATGCACAAGTACTAGATCTTGTCGCAGCTGTCACTTGGTCAGCTGGCACAAGTCTGTTAGGGCTCAAGCCAACTTCTATAGGCTCACAGAAGAAGCTTTATCAATGATGGACGAAAGCTAGCTCAAAGGAGACTAAGCTAATTGACAAAAATGAACTAGAAGTAATTCAACGCATGTAACCCTAGGAAACCCTAATTTAACTAGTCTAACCTCTATAACGCAATGAAGATGAGTAATACTTCTACCAATGCTGCTACTTCATCTAACAAGTGGAAATGCATGAGTCTAAGCTACTGACATTATCAAGGACATGTTTTTGTACTTTTTCATTAAGTGGGTGGAATGATTGTGTTTTGTTTACTTATTAGGGTTTGATTGTGCAGATTGGATGGAGAAGGAAGGAAAGCGTGGGATAGGTTGGGGAGGCTAAGTGAGGTCCCTATGGACCCTTGGCATCCATCCACAGAGGTTTCCCACGTGCAGGAGCTCAGAAACCGCGTGAAAGACCTCCTATAGGATGTCTGCAGGGGATTCTACAGGAAACTCAGGGTTTTCTACAGGATGTCTCTGAATTGCTACAGGATGTCTCTGAATTGCTACAGGATGGCTTACCGTGGAGAACTGAGGTGAGGAAGAGGTGATGGACGGGTAGGAAGGGATGTGAGAGGTAAGGATTAGGCTGGTGGTGGCTCAGGAATGGGAGGATGAGATGGAAAACAAATGGAGGGAGCGTGTTGGAGTGATGGACGTGAAAGGTCAAGGAATGAGGCTAAGTGAGGATTAGGAGATGTTTAGGAAAGGGCAGAACGCGGTGTAAGGCAAAGAAACGTGGTTGCATGCAAGGTCAAAACAGAAAAGATGGCAATGAACGGGATGAAAAGAGTGTAAATGAATCAAATGACCGAAACTGTTGATCAAACCAAGAAAGCATCAACTTACACTAAATATATCGTGATTTTATTGAACAGTGATCCAAAACGCAAGGAGAAGTACGTATGGGACTGTGGTGAAGAGATGTGTGGTTTGTATAGATGACAAGGAAGCATCTAAATCCAAATCATAACTGTGTCAACCAACTCATGCGTGTTTTTGGTGGTCTGCTATGGACTACACCCCAATCTTCAAAATGAGATGGCAGTGAGCCTTAACAAACGATTTTGATGGAGCTCCAATGAATATCATGTATCATTTGCTACGCTAAACAAGTGAAAGGAATTGTACCATAACCAAAATCTATCTAACTCATAAGAAAATCGAATTACAAGACTGCCATTCAAATTGCATGCACAAATAAACTCAAAGTGCTGGAAAAGGAAATAGAACAATACTACAACAGAGGGGATCTATGGCTCTCAGGTTGGGCCCTAACCTGAGATCTTAGTCTCCTAATAAAACTCAGGAATCGATCACAAACTGTCCTCTTTATTCATGATTCAATGTCATGCCAAACTGGCTTACAGCAAAAAGGAAAACAAACTGGACTGATTCCAAAATGATATGATAACCCAAAAGATTCAACAACCTATCTAAGGCTACGGCCTCCATATTTATACAAAAAAGATGATGATCCGCCAAGTAGCCTTGATTCTAGGAGCTCGGCTGTCCACTGAAGTTTAACTGTGGATTTGTGAGGCAGTCAACAGTTGATGACTGCTGTTCCTGTAGGACAGCTGGCTACTTCTGAGGCTCGGAGGGGAGATTGATTGGAGCTCGGAGTTCTCGGTGGGAATCACGAGGAATGTCCCAATACTGTGGACATCCTTCCACAAAGTCAGCAGTGCCACCTTATGTCTCCTTACTCCTTCTACGTTGTCTTTTGTTCCCCTTTTTTAATGCCAAAACCTGGAATCACAATGCATTAGTCACGTGGATAAAGTGTCTAACCTTCCTCCTACAAACAACACGAAATAACTAAGAAATGCATGCATAAGCAAATAAAGATGAATGGTTTGAGCAAGTAAAGTAGGCCAAAATGAGCCCGAATTGTACCAAAATTGGGGCTCATCATCACCCCCCAGCTGAAACATTTGCTCATCCTTGAGCAACTCAATCCAAGTCCTCGTCCTTCATGGCCCTCACTGCTTTGCTGGCATCCCAAGGCTCAGTGGTAGTGTCTTCCCTGCGGGTGTGAAATCCTGCTGTCCTGTCCACCTCTGCCCATTGCTGTCCTTCATTTACCTTTGAATTTCCCTCAGTTAGGCCCAGCAGTAGTGGAGGGCTGAGTTTAAGGCCAATCCAATTGGCCTGGAGGCTCTGCATGGATTTCTTGTAGAGGGAAACCCTGGCCAAAGCTTCCCTCATCCGGATGGGTGTGTGATATTCTCGGACTTGTAGGCTGTGGCCGAGGGTATTCCACCTACGCTGACAAGCATGAGCAGCATTGTCCCCCAACAACCTTTCCATATCCTCAAAGTGGGCGATAGCTTGAGCTTATTTTTCCATCCACCTTAGGGAAGCTATAAGGTCTGTAGCTAATTGCTTATGTGTCGAGATGAGGGTCACCGGGTCTTCAATTTCTGGCCTAATGAGCAGTGGCTCCTTGGCTTCTTTGTTCATGATCAATTTGGCCTCGTTTTCTCTTTGGTCCTCATGGTTTAACCATGAGGCCAATGCCATTAATTGTAGGTCACCCAAGGCAATGTTGGGATCCCATGAGACCTCATTAGGCAGGGCCAAATTGTGAAGGTAGAACTCCGCCAATTTGGCTCTGTCCTCTGCTGAGCTAGTACTGCATAATTCGAAGAACTGGTGTGGGCTTTGAATTAACATACCTCATTGTGCCAGGGTGTTCATTTGGAACTGCAGCCACTGATCCCTCAAAAACAAACCATAGGATCTTGCAGGTGCCCTGCACTGAATTGCCTCTATGGCCCAGCTGGCCATGCAAGCCAGCTGTGTGTCTTTCTGCTGTAGTTGCTCCCTGAGTGCTTGCTCTGCAATTTTTGCTTGCTGTTGTTCTTCCTGTAGCTGCACTATGGTTTCCTGAAGGCTGGAGGGCACCTCCTTCATGCTTGGCTTGTCTTGCACGACATCCTTGGAAGATGTTGATGCTCCTGCCTTCAGCTCTTTCAGCTGCAAACTTAGTCTTTGGTTCTCTTCCTGTAGGAACGTTTGCTGGCAATTAGCCACATGCTTGGCCATTGCAAACTCGCTCCTAACTTCTCTGAGCTGTGCCTGTAGAGGGCCTATGTCAGCCACGCCCTTAGACTTGGCGATCTGCATCCAGGTATGAGACCGGACCTTTTCTTCTTCCAACGCAATAAATAAAGGAACAATGAATGTTTGCGGGATGATTTTTCCCGCCTCCAAGAAATTGTAATAAGAATTCAAATTGGGTGAAGGGGTAGGCTTAGGGATATGCTATTTTCCTTTCTCTTCTTCTTCCTCCCCTTGAGGTTCGAGCTCATCCTTTTTAGGTGACGAGGGCCCCTCCTTTTCTTTCTGCTCTGTTTCCTGTAGACGATTTAGTGTTTCCTGTAGTACCTCCTGGGCTTGCTGCAACCGTGTCTTCTCATCCATCAGGTCTATTCGATCTTGCCACATACTCTTCTTCGGGCTCCCCTTCTCATAGGTAACCGTGATTTTGGAGGGGGATCTTTCACTAGAAGAAGTAGGTGATCGTTCCGTAGAAGAAACGGGTGACTGCACTTTTGGAGAAACGGGTAACTGAACTGTGGGAGGTGACTGAACTGTTGGAGAACCGGGTGTCTGAATGGTTGGAGAAGTGGGTGACGGAACGGTTGGAGAAGCAGGTGTCTGTGCTTTGGGAGAACCGGGGGTGTCCTTGATGATGATTGGGCTTTTGGATGGTGGCTGCGGTTTCCGGGTCTTAATCCTCGTGCTTCTTCGACATTTAAAATAGAGAGGAGGATCTCTCTTTCTCTTCCCCTTCTGCACAGGTGGCGTACTGAGGCCAGCTAATACAGCCGCTGCCTCTCTAGCCAGAATGTCTGCCTTCTTTTCCTTTGACTGTGTTTTGGCCTGGCTTCCTGTAGGAACTGTCCTTGGGCTTCCTGTAGAAGCCATCTTTGGGCTTCCTGTAGGAGCCTGTTTGACTTTTCCTGTAGGGACAGGTGTCTTATTCTTTGTTTGTTTTGCTGCCGTGGTCTTTTCTTTTGGTTTGCTGGCGGTGCTGGAGGTGTAGCTGGGCTGACAGGCCTGCTCAAGCTTAAGCATTTCTGTTCCTCGCCTCAACTCCCTTGCTGACTGGATGGGAGAGGTCAACCTTTTCCTTGGCACCCTTTTCTTTGGTTTTCTCCTTCTGCACAGTGGTCGGGGCACTGGAGCGAGCGTCCTTCTTTACAGCAGCCGGGGTACTGGAGCGAGCATCCTTCTTTCCCTTGGTTACAGTTTCTTGCTCTTCTCCACTGGACGCCCTGGTTTCTTCCAGCAATGTCTTCACGTCCCCTTCTCGAGTAAGATTTCGAAAAGATTCCCACGAGAGGGGGACCTTGTAAGAATGCAATGCATCCTCTACCAGAAATTTAATAAGCCCATGGTGGGCCATCTGCTCTGGAATTCCATCCTTCAGCTTGGTGGCGCATTCTATCAACGATTGCAGCAAGAAATAGGGAAGGCCCAATTTCTGCTCTACAGGAAGATTGACCCTGTAGCATAATTCAGTGAGCAGTCGGAAATGGTATGCATATACAATGCTGTGGCGACCCTCACAGGTAATATACCTCATGATTTGCAGGCTGACTTCGTTCCACGGTGGTGTCAAGCTGACCCTGCGCACTCCATTCTTGTCTTCAGAGAATTCCTCGTTCGATGGGAAGAATTCCTTCTTCGCTTGCTGATTCTGCTTCCGCTCATCCTTGTTCCACGGAAGACCCATGGGAAGTTCTGTAATTCTGCTGATAGATGTGGGTGTCACTTTGAGGCTCAGGCCTCTGAATTTGACCATAGCCAGGATGTCGGATTTTGGCTTCAAGCCCCGCAAGAACTCTTCTGCCACATCGTCGTCGTATCCTTGCAACTTTTCACAGAAAGGCATCCACTGTGCCTGTGTAAAGATGTCAACCGCTGCTTGGTTTTCTCTCATTATGGCTATGTCAGTGGGCTCTCGTCTAATGAACCCCCCAGGCATTATGAACCGATGGTCTGGACTACAGGGGATGAATATGGGCAGAATGCAGTTTAATGAACAGAGCACGCAAACACTACTGCCGAATTATAGCACTATCCTGTAGGAGCGATAGTATGGCGTGACAGTTCAATGATTTTTATGACCCGACTGTAAAACGCGACCTTGCCACCTTTGAAAACCAATTACGAGGAAGTTTTCAGAGTTACCTCCTTTCTGCCACCTTTTTCGTGCCGTCTTCAATTTCCTGTAGAAGCTGCGTTCCTGTAGAGGCTGCTCCTGTAGACTGCGCGCAAGCTTCGACGAGAACGATGGTTGGTCGGGAGAGGTGTATAATCAGAGTTCAGTTAGCCGAGAGCTTGGCGTATGAACATGCAGAGGTAGACAGAGAGCTCTTTGAGTTGTGAGGTGAAGGTGGCAGGGATATTTATTTGAACGAGCCGATTAGATTTTGAATCGGCGTAGCATGTGGCGCGGGGGTGAGCTGTCTCCGCCGGACCATTGGATGATGTCACTCAATCATTCACCTGCGCCTCCCCTTACCGCTGCATTCATTCCCGTAGATCTGCCGCCGCCATTTTCGGTTAAGCTCTGCTGCACAGTTGATGGGCTTGATTCTCACGTGTGCTTCTGCTGCCGTGGCTGCCACCTCATCCACTACCCATCCTTTCACTAACCGATGTGGCTAGTCACTGGCCTTACGTCCACTCAGTCATTCATCTCTATGCCATACAAAACAAATCGAAGCTAATCATGCAATTTGATGGAAGGAAGGGTTCGAGCACTTACCTGCGTGCGTTCTGCAACGGATCACCAGCTCTTGAACGTTGGATCGACCTGCGCCGCACATTCCCGTCGGCTCTAGGATTTATGACGTGTGCTCCCGGGTGCTGGCGGCTGAATGACTGGCTTGTATTTCCGCGCCCACGTCTTCTCTAAGGTGCCGTGGACAATTTTTACTCGAGCAGGTTGGACTGCTGCAAGATCCCCGCGAGGGGTCTTGTCGCAGTCCTCCCTTCTTGTGTGCATGCTGTGTGCTGGCGGCCCTGACGTCTTCGTCCACGATCTCGTCACCTTTGGTTCATAACATGGGTGTGGTAGGGTTCTCGGTGCCCAATTTCCTTTGACAGTCGTTTCCTCATGAGAGCTGACAATTTATTGATCTTCTGCAGGTATCTTGGCTTGCATGGCGACAAGGAGGGTGTGAGCCAATAATGGAGGTGTTCAGAGAAGCCATAAGTTGCATGCATGCGTTTGAACCACGCCCCCATCATTTAGATCCTCATTAAAAACTTACGTTGGCCGTAGCAACCTTCTACAGGAAGTTCCCTGTAGTGATTCAGGACCTTCCTGTAGTGATTCAGGACTTTCCTGTAGTGATTCAGGACTTCCCTGTAGTGTTTCGAGACTTCCCTGTAGAAGATTAGCACCTCCCTGTAGTAGATCCAAATCACAAAAAACCTTGCAAATACCTTGAAAATGTTGTTGTCCGTGGAGGAGGCATTGATGGCATCGTTGGTCAATATGATGAAAGCCCCCGAATTGGAGTGGAGAGGCTTCTTCTCCTCCATAGAGCATCTGCATGCAAATTCTTATGGTGCTTATTGTTTTTTTTTCTTTTTTTCTTTTTTTCTTTTTTTTTTCAAAAGGATGGCAGGGGCGCCTCAGAGAGGTTTTCACCCTTGCCACCTGCCCTGAGTGCCTCAGAGAGGTTTTCACTCAGGGATCTTTTATTTCTCTTTTTTTTTTTGAAAGACAATAGGGGCCCCTCAAAGAGGTTTTCACTCCTACTGCCTGCCTTGGGCGCCTCAGAGAGGTTTTCACCCAAGGATCTTTATTATTATTTTTTCCTTTTTTTTCTTTTTAGGGTGTGCCCAAAGTGGAGGCAGAACCCTTCTCTATGACCAGGACAGATTTCTCCATAGTGCTGATAAAGTCTTGCCTTGAGAGAGGCCTTCTATAGATCTTCAATCGGTGCCCATTGACAAGCATCGGAATGGCTTCCTCATCAATGGTTCGAATGAGGACAGATCCATTGTCATGGCATTGTTCCATGACATATGGGCCTAGCCATCTGGTTCTCAACTTTCCCTTGAAATCTTTGAATCTGGAG